>JAZHYW010035856.1:0-15098 GCA_037355805.1 Ixodes ricinus | reverse complement strand
CTTCGTTCAGTTGTCGTACTTCATGTAGCCAGACCGGGGTCATATATCTGTTTGTGTTATACACAGGTTGTAAGGCTTGAAGCACCTCGCCACAGTACACAATTTTCGTTCGCAGGACGGCTCCTTGATGCAGACGTCAAAGGACTTCGTTGAAAAAAAAATTAAAACAATGACAAGAAGCGTTTAGCTTTTCGACTTACCGGAGAAAGAAATCGATATATTCAGGAAGCACAAAAAAGAAGAATGGGCCTCAGTAGGTGCTCGCACAGGATTACGCTCCTCACATGTGTGGTGCACAGTTCGCGAGCCAGGCCAGGAACCTAAGGTGACATTAGCACGAGATGTACAGTCTCCGGCAATATGAAAGACACATTCGCCGATGCTGTTTATGCAGCGGTGCCAAGTCCGCCTTGGCCGGACGCGCTTTATTTTGAAGGAGAAAATAGAACAAACCTTTATTTATTCCCAAACCAAAGCAATGTGTGCCTAGCCAAAGCAAATCTACCGTAGCCACCTAAAATAAAATCGTCAAATCGCTTTTCCATATTCCCGAAGGCTGTACAATCTTTGCATTAAGCTCGGTGCGACAAAGTGGAGAAACTAAAAGTCTACAGAGACATTAAGTGACTGCTTTCGCTGCCTTCTGTGCATGTGGGAATCGTTGCTTCTTGGCATTCAGAGATATCGATCAGTCTTGAACAAAACCCAACACTTTTATTTTTAACTGCACACACTCGTTCAAACAGAAGGGCCACCGTCTCGGGTTCACCGCTCGCTCGCTTTGGCTCCAGTTTTCGTTCTGTCCGTCTCGACTTACCACGCTGTTGAACTTCTCGGCTGCATCCGACCGCTGCGGTACAAAGTTCAGCTCGCCCCCGCGCTCGATCGTCTCCGCAGAGGCAAGCCGATGCCGTTGTCAAAAAGTTCCAATATTGCGTTGCTCGTGAACTGGACTATTTAAAGCACAGCAACATATTGTTTTACAAGTGCATCCTAAATATATTAGCGTTAATTAATAAAAGTGACTATTTATCGCCAATTGGTGTTTGTGTTCTGTAAAAAATTGTCTTCGCTTCATGTAAACTCAGTCCGTTTTCCCCACTTTTTTTCTGCAAACTGCTTTTCCTTCTTAAAGAGGGGCATGTGATATTACATATTTTTGATATACACGCTGACAATAAAGAACAGGCAATTACATGGTTATTTGATCGCACGCGACAAGACACATCATGGATTGGCGCCCGTGCCGGATGCTTCCTGGGTGTAACGGAGATGGGCCTATAGCGCGAAGGGCCGGGCGTGCTGTACGTGCCTTACAAGCTGTGTATAGCACAAACAGATATATGACCCCGGTCTGGCTACATGAAGAGCTCGTTCCGTTTTCTCCGCCCTTTGTGCCCTGGCTTTAGACATCGGATAATGGAACATCCGCTGCACCGCTAACGATCGGACTAAGGAATGTCAGTTGCCATCATTACAAAATTAAGAAAATACAATATGTAGCCAAGCACGAGTGTTCTCAATCAAAATAAATTTACCCGCTGCATTTGAACACACAAATAAGCAGTATAGTCTTTGCAGCGAAGCCGACCTGCGGAAACTGCGTTTGGCCGTTCTGAGAACGTGGGTGCGATTTCGATCACTTCTAGAGAAGATACAACAAAAAAAGGGAAATCGCATCAAGCCAATTGAAAGTTCATATGATCGGCAGCAATAATAAAAAAATTGAACGAAATAAAAAATGGCCTTTTTCGATAAAGTGGGTTCAAAATATCGGTTAATTTCATTTTCGACGATATTTCAAATTTTATATAAAACATTCAGTGAAAATAAAATAAACTAAACTTATGCCCGTCGATAGCCCATGTATAGGGCTACACCCGCATAGTATTTGGTAAGCGACAAATATAATAACTCATGAGTTACAAGGCTCTGAAGATGTCACCGGATTGTCAAAGAGACGATGTTTGGCATTTTTTACCTCAATAAACAAAAATACAAAAGTATTTTTCCTTTGAACTAAAAAATAGTCGAAATAACATACAAGATCACAAAAAATTACTGTGAGTTTTGTATGCTTTCCGTATTCATACCAGCGTACAGAACTGGGTAGAAAAATCACGGAGTAAAAAATCAGATTTTCACCCTGCTCCACTCAATATTTTTTTGTGAAACGAAATATTTTTTAAAAAAATTTTGAAAAGCGGTTTTGTTTTTTTCAGAAATGGGGCAATTACATATATTCTTTCAAAAAAAATTGAAAGACCCACCCCGACAAGCGTGTTCGATTTCAAATGAAACCACCCTAATAGACACGCAGAGGTAGCGAATCATTACTTACACGGTCGTTGCCTAGTCTCGCTTTATTGCACAAGGATACACCGGCGGCATGCAGTGAACAATGGTAAACAATCAGTTGCGGCAAACCAAAGACGCCTAACCTCGCGTCTGCTTCCTTCTGTTGGATTTTCTGTTGTGCTCTTCTCCCGTTCTTCCTCTCGCGATCGCAGAAATGCTTACCATTTTCCACTCCCCAGTCCCGCCCCTGGACCCCCTGAACCATGCGAGGTAGCAGAGTACGAGACGCGATGCGCACACGCCATGAACTGCGTCACCACCCGATAACACCACTCGCGTAAACAACCGACCGATCGGACGAGACCGGACATGCCCGGCCCCCGACCTGCGCCTGCGTGCGCAGTGACGCGCTGCCGACGACTTCGGGGTGTTTCCCGAAGTTGACGGAGCGGTGGCGGCGCAGTCGGAGGCGCTCCACGGAGCTTGCGCTGTCACAAACCTGCTAGCGGAAGGTAAGATGGCTGGAGAGTTGGATGTGTCGAGCGCGCCGGCTCTCCCATGCATAGCCGCGGCCGGTTTGGAAAATCACCGTCAGGGGCGCTCTACTCAGCGTGTATGCTGGGCGCGCGCAGCTGGCGCAGGGATTTCCGCGCGGCAAGGCGGGTAGCGACGAGTTCACGGCCGCTTTCATCTGTTCTTCAGCGCTCGTGTGAGTTTATTTCAACCGTTCCTGCATGCCCGTCCGTCAGTTGACACGCGGAGACCATAGATGCTGCCCCGTCAACCTCCGGCAGATCTCTAGGTCTATTTGCTGGATCGCGTTTGACCGGCTCCACCTATGCACTGGGGCTGCGTATTTTCGGCACCGATTTGATGTGCAGGAGCGTGGCCAATGACGCCACGGATGTCGAAGTAACAGCTTTTATTCTGACGTCTTTGTTATTTTGACGTCAACAACACGTTTTCTCCGGAGGCGACAGAGCCCAGCCGCAGTAATTTTGTACAGCATTTTGACTGCATTTTGAAATGTCGGTCGCTCGGCGTGTGTGTGGCCGGGTGCTCGGGCGGCTCGGCGGTGTCCGCGCTGGTGCGTGTTGTCGACGTTGCCGCCTGTACTCGTCGCGTTCTCAGGAACATCAAAATAAGCGTTCTTTATTTTCAAAATTCGCCCGGTGCCGTCCGTCGCTCCTGTTGCAAGTCAAGATTGCGTGTACCAGAGGCGACAGAGCCCAGCCGCAGTAATTTTGTACGCATTCTTCGGGAACTGTACTTGAGGGAAATACGACGGATGATCACCCTTGCATAGAATAGCTGCGAAGGCCGTGCAAGCGGCGTACGAGTAGCCTTGACTGGCATGAGTGCACCCGCTGGAGGAGCGCTCCTGCCGCGTGATACAAAGGAACTAGCTCGCGCTTTTAACACTGTCGTCGACAACTTTTTTTTTCAGTTTTAATCGTAAAAGAGAAATGTCGTAAATATCACCAAATGCCCCAACGAAACAAAATGTTCGAGAAAAAGAAGGAAAGTAAGCCTGCACTGCAAATCGAACGCACGACCGCTTGCGTAGAAGGCGGACATCTTAACCGCTATAAGCTACGCCACAGCCTTGGAAATTTCGTTTTGACAATTTGTTTTATGCGAGACTTTCGGACGGAGTACTGTCGGTGGAGTACCGTGGGACGGCACTTGAACGCTCTGCAAAAGTGCCGTCGGACGGTACTGTAGTCACTACGAATCTTCTTTTGCAACAGGGGTGACCGACGGCATCGCGAGAACGAAATTGGAAAACACAGTTTCTGGATGTCGGCAATTGATGCGCGACGAGCACAGGCGGCACGCCGACACACACCAGCGAGTGCACCGCCGAGTCCCCGACCACACGCACACACTCGCCGACCGACCGATGTTTCAAAATCCAGTCCGCTGCCTCCAAAATAAAACGTGTTTACGTCAAAGAACGTCTATGATGTCATTGGCCGCGCTCCCTGGACATCAAATCGGTGCCGAAAATACGCACCCACGGGAATGCGGCCCCGGTCGGCCATCTTTTTGGTAGAGTTATAGTATCTCTAGCCATTATAGGTATTATGGCGGACAGCGCAATGGCGGCAGGCTGCCACTAAAATAGCCAGGGATCTAGTACACTGTACCGTGGGTGATATTTCGTGCTTGATTGAAGTTGTTCGACGAAGCAGAGTCTTGAAACCCGGAGTGAACGGTAGAACGGAGGACCCGGCGAAAGTTCTACGAAAGCGCAGCACGGGGTGAAAGCAGCGCAGCTCGCATCGAAAGCAGACTGCGTACCGGCGTCTGCTTTCGATGCTTCTTTCGATCCGACTTTCGATGCGCGCTGTGCTGCTTTTCCCCGGAGCTGCGATTTTGGTGAAACTTTCACCGGGTCCTCAAAGATCGCGCTACCGTTCACGCCGGGTTTCAAAAATATGTTTCGTCAAAAATTTTCGATCAAGCACGAAATATCACCCACGCTATTTTGATGGCAGCCTGCTACCACAACTGCCACAACGCTTGAAAGTAAACATCTTCGACAGAAATCTGTCTGGTTTGGGGAACAATATGAAAGAAAGAAAACTCAAACCAAAAGTTTAGAAACAAACAGTTCCCAACGTTTCGGTCGACTTGACTCCTTCTTCAGGGTGACTAAAAATGGAATGGGACAGCGCAGCTTCGACCTCTTCTTCCTCTTCTACCGAGTTGATGTTTTGTGAACGTGCCGCAGGCCATGGCCATGGTTTACGTCCATGGCCTGCGTCACGTTCACAAAACATCCACTCGGTAGAAGAGGAAGGAGAGGTCGAAGCTCGCGCTGTTCCATTCCATTTTAGTCACCCCTGAAGAAGGAGTCAAGTCGACCCCGAAACGTTGGGAACTGTTTGTTTCTAAACTTGGTTTGCGTTTTCTTTCTTTCATACTGCCACAACGCTGTTTGCCATGGATGGATGATAGTGGCTGCAGCAGCTGTACCTTGGCTAGAGGTAATATAACTCTACCAAAAGATGGCCGCCAGTGGTTGTATTCGCGGCCACTGGCGGGATCCCTGGCTTCTGCAGCAATCGTCATAGAGATCAGTGGTTAGCGCCACTGTATGCCCCCGTAGGGAGCAGAGTAACGCCAACCGTAGCGCCTCCACTCGGTGACTAGCGGCGAATGCCAAAAAGGTTTCAACTCTTGCATGGTGGACGTATCGGGTATAGAAGAAAGAGGGTGTTTTGTAATATCTGGGCCTTTCATCGTCTGAAAACTATTTTTAATATCATAGGTAAGCACTCTAAAAGCATTTGCAGCACTTGCTATGGTCTGAGCGAGCGGAGAGGTCTTGTTTTGAGCCCAAATCACCTTACAGTAGCAGACGACGCAGCGGGCTCTGCGGAGAGTTGGCGGCAGATTCTGCGGTTCTACCGCCAACTTTTCGAGGAGTTTCCCTGTTTTCAAAAGAAACCGTGGCAGTATAAAGGCGGGTTTATTCGGAATGTCGACGATCTTTTTTATTAGCGCGTTTTTTTACTCTTCATTTCTAATAGAATCGTTAGGTGCCGTCGAGCGGATTCGGTTATTGTTGAAGTGCAGGTCGTGTTGATAGCAGCAAATTGTCAAAGCACCTTTGCTACCGCTACCAGTATTTTAAGATGTTCCTACGGTAGACTATAATTCTATATTACTTGCAATCCGAAGTGAGAAGCTGGCAAAAATAACGTCGTAACATCGTCGACATTGGTCATTACGTTAATCACGATCGAGTCCTCGCCGAATTTCGACGGGAGGGATTGTACAAAACTTCTTAGCGCTATTGACTGTTGCTTGCTGCTTGGCGACATCTCTTGAACCAGCTCCGTAGGCTCCTGAAAAGGTATATGTAATGTGTGCCTTAGTTGTATTAATTACCCAACTCGCAGCATATTGCTGAATACCGAGTCTTATACCGTGAAATTACCTTCCATTAATTAATAAATTACCTGTGAGTCCACTGACGGGCAGACTGGGGAACTTGCCGTCGCCTCCACGAGCAACTAAATGAAATTACATAGATGTTTAACAATACCAGCACTAAAATTTCAAGTCACAGACAATAATTGGTGCGTGTGCATATTCAGTATTTAGACAGCAAGAGGGTTGGCCAGTCATTGAAACGAAGTGAAGGGTCTCCGCATTCGATGAACAATATAGCCAGTGCAGGATGACTGCTAGCCAGGAGTCTGTAACGTGCATCGCGCAGTAGTGATACACGAAAGCGTGCAGGTACGATGCTCATCCAGATCGAAACAAGAAGAGGTGCACGATTGAGCACGGGATCCCTGGCTTCTGCAGCGCGAACTTTCGTTCCATTAGCTCCAAGCTAAGACGCCCTAATGAAGTCACAGATGCAGAATAAAACCAGCGTATACAGTCAATGCGCGACAAGCAATGCGGTATCGTATGTACGCGTAGGGAACATGATACAGTAATCAGACGAGACGATTTCACGGTGAGTTAGCGGCAAGCCTGTACAGTAGCCGTCGATTGACGCGCACGTTTCAAATATTACGCATACAACATACCTTTTTCTCGGTTTCTCGTGAAAGAGAAGCTCTCCGCGGCGGTTTCTTCGGCTTGTGGGCAAGAGATCGAAGGCACGCAATCTCGTGCTAGCTTGCGTTTGCCGTCGTTCAGGCACCGAGAAAACTGGTCCTCGGCAAAATGATCCTACGAACATCGCAGTTTGTGTTCATTCAGTTCTTTAAACTGTAGCATAGAATTATCGCAATAAAATAACTTACCTCGCACAGCCGAGGCAAGAAGTGGGAGTGAATCCCTTTCTCCTGATCCACGTCAGCCGCAAAAGTCGTCGTTTGCGATTTCTCTCGCCATCCGGGATACGAAACAGCTGTTTGCCAGCCTCATTCCGGGTACTGCACCGAAAAGCGCATCACCCAGGCATCTGGGACCCTTTCAGCCGCTCAAAATGCTGCAACAACTAACAGCAACAACAACAACAACAACAACAACGACTGTTTATACAAGAACAATGCTCCCGTCGCGAAGAGTTGAACCTCTTGCGAAAGCGCGGGAAAAGTTTGCCCACGTGATCGCAGTGAGTGAATAGGGAACGCCGGAGTGTCGGCAGACTCGAACATTAATCAATGGCGCTACTGGCTCCAGTGGAGCCATACAGTGAATATTCTCGAGGGACAAGAATATTCCGGGACACGCATCTTCAGGAAAACTCCGCGGTTGCGCACTTCACTTCGACGAGCGGTACATCGAGCGATTCTTCTCAATGTATCGCTCGATCCGTTCGAGATATCGCTGTATGAGTGATGTTTTGGGCCTCGTAGCGTCCTGCTGAACACGTCTGCTGCCAGTGTTGGAAAGTACTTTAGGTAAATTGTACTTAAAGTACAATGTACTTAAGTACATTGCACTTAAAGTACTAGTTAAATTAGGTTTAGGAAACTTGTACTTTACTTGAAGTACATTCTCTGAATTATTTTCTTCTGCTACTTTCCAAAGAAAGTACTATTCCCGACTTCAAAGCACATTCCCCAAATTTGGTTTTGTTAAATTTGTATCACGAAGTGATGCCTTGTCAACTCTGAATAAATACAGGGAGGGATATTCTACTCCCACCAGGAACGTGAGCGGACGACGCATCCTCCCCGTTTGTACTGGGAGCGGCTTTCCCGTAGCTTTTTGAACTTTCGCTACTTCTCGGTCGGTCAGCGCAAGCGAGGAGGTTTAAAATATGAGGAGAGAAAAATTAATCATAATGTAGCACCTGAGACTGTGATGCGAAAAAATTAATTTTTCAAGTCGAAGTAAGAGATAAAAGAGAGAATGTCACAATGTTTGAGACATTCTCTTTTGTCTTTTCCTTAATTCTATTTGAAAGTTCCTTAATTTTTTTCGCACCCCAATCTCAGGGGTACACATTATGAATAATTATCACCAGCTCGCTTGCACACTTTTTTTTTTTATTCAGGAGAGTAAATTTTTTTATGAGAGGATTGCTTGCGGAAGCTACGGGGTTGACGTCATGCTCTTTCTAGTACATTTAATCCCTTGGGTGCAACAATCCAGTGCAAGGGGCGCCAAATTCAGAAGAGGGTCTTCTGAACTTTGGCGCCATGCCTGAAAAAAACTAGTCTGTGGCCACTTGACTTTATCAAATATTCGCCGCTGTTTTTGAGGTCATGCACCCTTGATTACCCCTGGGCAATGCATACCAGTTTAAAAAAATCACTGTATAGGGTGCAGTGAAAGGGCCTTATGAAAGATTGTGTTAAAATACTTGTACTTTGCATTTGAAAGTACATTGTACTTATAGTACTTTACTCACAAGTACGTTAACCCAGTGTATTTAATACTTCACTGTAAAGTACATCGCCTCTCATTTACTTTTTACTTTACTTGAAGTACCTTTTAGACTGTACTTTACCCAACACTGTCTGCGGCCTTATCTTCTGAAATCCGAATTTCGGTTCAGCGTTCCTTTAATGCTGGTTGCATGCACGTAGCAACACGACTTTATAAAGCTGGCCTTTCGCACAGAGGTTTCTGTTCTTTATACCGTGGCCTCTCCATACAAATTTGCGTCCCAATGTCACAATGGTGTCCACTTTTGTTGATGGCAGTTTCTATGCAACAACATGAAAATCTAGCGGAGGTGTCATCATTGGACTGTTTCAGTGCGCCTCGGTATTCAAGAGGTTATATTCGGCTAGGCTAAAATATGCTTCCCCAGACTCGGGCTGTTTCTGTCCTTTGTGTTCTGTTATAACCCGTTTGAACGTTAAGTGACCAAAATGCGACGGTACCTAATAATCGTTTGCGGTACTGTCATTCTTGTCCTGATTAGGCTTCAAAGCAGAACGCTGACTCCAAGATATGCCTTTCCATTGTACCATGATAGGGTACGTTCATTCTCAGAGTGCTTTTGGGTCTTGCAAATGACTGTAAAGGCCCGTTCACACTCTTGCGACCAACTGAGACCTAGAGAGATCAGACCGGTTTTAAGCTCATGACTTCTGCGGACCTGGTTCTAAGATGTCGTGAGCTTACTCGTATCTCTCGTCGTACTCACTGCAAGAGTGAACGGCCTTAAGTTCCTCGCTGTACTTCGATCCTTTGTTCACATACCTATGTCCTGCCTAAAACAGTGCGATCCCGACAATCAAACTGCATTCATCTGGTGAGGAGGCACAATTTTTTGTTGATCAATCGAAAATATGTCTTTATTTATTGAAAACAAATACGATCACTACTGGTTTGCAGGGTACCCTTAGGTTTGCTCTAGACGCAGCCTTGAAAACCTGTTCACGCATGCAGCCGAGAATACCCAGGACAGCCTTACGATGTTGAGTAGTGTTGCGATTATTGTGTGGAAAAGACGGTACACACGAGAAAGATATATTTGTTACCATGCGGAAGATCATATGCCACAAGCCATTTTGTATGGGGTTGGCACAAAAGTAATGCTTCTTGCTTTTTCTCGACAACTTTTAATTGCCAAGGTTACGACAATTACATTCCCTAATTCCTGAATCTTTCGTTCAGGAATGGTTCATGTAACATGTATAATATGTTACTTCGCTCACTCTCTTTTAAAATCAATTTTGTATTTCATTGCTAGTTTTTCCACGTTAAATAAAAATGTAAAGTGCCAAAATACATTGTTTGCATTGTGCCATGACAACTTTTCGCGTTGTTTCTCGCCAGCCATGTCTGCTCTTGAATCACAGGGAATCGCACTCAGAAGTATCCAGTGTTCTCAGACATAAGTTCATGTTAAAGTGCCTGCGCCGTTCAGCGTCGATTCATTTGATAGACGTGACACAGCGGCTTGAAACGCGAAATTTCGTCGCGGCTGCTGATATCTCGGCGGACGTTTCACGTATTTCAGAAAACAGAGTACACGAGAGAAAATGAAAACAAATATTTCCCCATTTTTTTCATATTACTTTGGAATCGTCGCTTCCGATTGACTCAACTCGCGAACGAGAACATTGCGGTGAGAATAGAGCGACTTCAAGTGCGCATGTTACCTTCGTCGACGCTCCAAAATCGGGTCGACTATAGAATCCAGGTTTATCAGACTTTCATTATGCCACGCCAATTAATTCTGTAAAAAAACACAGCCGACGAGTGGCCGGGAAAAGGATCCGCACGCAGCGCATTTCGGCCCCAGAGCAGCCAGAACGCCGCTGTCGGATAGCATAGGTGTGCCTTCCGAGGACGCACCTCCTGGCGACAGATTTCCCCTTTCTGGTGCGCAGGCGCGCAGGCCTGCCGCGTCGGACACACCCAACTCTCTAGCCACCATACATGGGAACGGGAGGTGACCAACTTGAGCCAGATCAGCGAGGGCGCTATGGAACTATAGCGGAGGAGCTGGCGTTCGACTGTGAGACGAGTTCAGCAGCCGCGGCGCGTCTTCTCGCGCGAAACTGTTGCTTTGGAGAGCGCGCACGTATGGAACTTCGGTTCTTCGAGCCAACGCGTTGAGGGTGACGTTGCATGAGGGCTGGGACCAACAAGGTAGAGGGACTTGGAGCGATCAACTGGTATCCCGTTCACCAGGCAAACGTGACCCCCCCCTTCCGCCCCCCCCCCCTTGGCTGCCGCCATGTTGTGCAATTTTGACCACTAGACACGTCACCCGTACCGAATCCTGAGGATTTTACGCAAAACTGAAACGAGAATTTGTATTGCGATCGCATGTAAAAAAACATCATAAACTATTTTTCAATACTATTAGCCCAGAGATCAGTGTCTATAGCTCTGATAAAACCCAAAATACAGCACTGCGGCTGACGGCATCTCGCGGGGCCACTGCGCAAGCTGTTCGAGTGTTGCCGTAAAACAACGAGGCAGAGGGGCTTAGTGTGATCAACTGGCAGCTGAAAGTGACGTCCACCCGGCCGCCGCCATGTTGCACATTTTTGACCACTAGTCATGTGACCTTATAGTTTTACGTCTAGATTTTAACAAAGAACCCCGCACAGATAATTGCTTATTGATCGCTTGTTTTAAGTCCCAAATGTGCTTTGATTGACGAAAGAAAAGTCAATGCACAGTACCGAAACTTTTTCACATATGAAATACTTCGTACTGCTGCCGTTGGCGCCGCAGCTTATGCAACCGCAATCTTTTCCGAGAAACGGATGCGGGAAGCGCTACGTGCTTCGCATTGTTCGCACGCGCCTTATCATCTATTTTGTGGCCTTGAAATTCGTTTTATGGTTTTCTCATTGAAACAAGTGTCAAAATCAGATGAGACATGATATGGGGCGCCTCGATCGGTGATAAGGCACGCGCGATGGTTTTCTGTCAACTATTCAGTCGACTACTGCTCTGTCGACGGACACGAAAAATCCGACCAACGAGTGATATGGAGCTTCGCTGTAAAAGAAAGTGAACAATACATGAATGGAAAGTAAAAGCACGGGAGAGGGGGGGGGGAGGGCGGAAGCGGGCTGGAAGGATGGAGGGAGCGCAGGTGTTGTGGGACTCCAGGAAGGTAGTAGTATGACAACATGGACACATCATAGTCTGTGCAGCTCCTCGTTCAAACCCGCTGGAACTGTTCTGGTTGCGAGCCAGGAAGCAGCTGACTCGTGTAGCCAATCCAGGGTAAGCGCTTTCCCTTAACTAGTGGAACTTATTCGAACATACCTGTGCAGTAGTCATTACAAGTGATAAAAGTGCCTGTAAAAATTACTTTTAGGAGTAATATTGTAACAATCTGGGTACATTTACTAATTGACATGCCTAAGATTAATCTGATAACTTTTGGAGTAATGTAAACACCTGTTTCTTTTTATTGGGTAGTCAACACGAGATTAATCTTACTACGTTTTGATGTAGCTTTGTAATCATCTGATTTATTTTATTTGGTAGCAATCGTAAGACTAATTTAATTTTTAAAGAAGTTTTGTAACCACATGCTTATTTTTTGGGTAATTCTGTAATCACTTGGTTTCTGTTGGGAATAATTTTGTAATCACCCAATTACTTTTATTAGGTTGTAATAAGAATATTGTGATGTCTTTTTCAGTAGTTCTGTAATCATCTGATTACTTTTATTAAGTAGTAATCATAAGTGAAGTCTCCTTCTTTGATAGCAATACAATTATTCGTAACTACCATTACTATGTTACAGCCCCACCCTCGGTTTCTGAGTTTGACTACGGCTTCTAAATCTTGCAAACAAAAAAAAAATAACAGGAATGTTACGGAGCTGCACAAAAGGAGGCAGACTGTCTGAACAGTTTGCATAGCGGTTTGTTACGTCTCACAGTTGAAACTAAAGGCTGAGTTCTATACAAAGGCATTTAAGTGCAAAGTTGGATGAATTTGTAGCATCTGCGTCTTTATTAATCCCTGAAACATTTCATCTCTCCCTCTCAGAAAACAGCTAAACCCGGTTTAAGGCACCTATAGAATCTAGTATCACCAAGATAACTGAAACCAAATATAGTGTCAAGTTTAAATGCTACGAAAAAAAGTATTCGCTTTGTCACATTCAAAATAAATGGTTGGCATCTGTCATGCCAACCAGACAATGCAATGTCTGGCATCGTTTTCAAAATGCAATGTTTGAAAGTTTTTCTGTGTGAAGTTGCATGGGCGAGGCACAGGCGATGGCTGAATGTCCCTTTGAACAACGAAGCTATATGTTTTCTTCATTGAGCTACTGTAACCGCACTTGCACGTCACAAGTTACAATACAAGTAACTGATTACTTGTGATCAATTACATTTTATTGTAACTTTTTAATGCTTGAATTACTTTTTTCAGTGGTAGCGTTCACTGTAATTCAATTACTGATTTTCTGTAATCAATTACAAGTAATCAATTGTATGTTTCCGAAAGAGCTAAAATTATTTAGTAGTGATCATTAAATTACTTCTATGGTGAAATAATTGATTACTGTAACCAGTTACATTTTTCAATAAATAATTGTAATTGTAATCGGTTACTTTTTTCAATAACGCGTAGGAGACCACCTGTAAGCTAGATGGAACGACAAAAATATTGCTTTCGTGCCCATTGTGACTTGGCTCTTGCCCTCAAGTCCACACACAAATAAGCTCTCCACCTTCCTCCTCCCCTTGCAAATGGCGCCTTTTGTTTCCACAAGTTCCTTCCCAAAGAATACTCGAACCAAGGCTACGACAGTAGGATGGTTTACCATAGACCTTTCCAGCGGCAGTCTCGAACGAAGCGACTTACAGCGCGCGTCCCTGGTTTTGAGAGGGTACGTCAGTGTTGCCCGACTGCGCTGAGCTGTGGGTTTTCTAGTCAGTGGGCTGTGGCAGCCTGCGTAGGCGCACTTCCGGACGTTGGTGGAGGCTAAATTGCCGCGTTCTATTTATTATTTTGTGTTCTATGGCTAATAGAATTTCTCGGGGTTTTCAAGAATGCATTGTACTATTTTTGGGAACAAAAACAAAGAAATGAAAGCTGTTTTGGTGAGTCCGTGCGCGACAGAACAAATGCATCTGGAATGTTTGTTTCATATTATGTTGATCTTTTTACGGCACCATACACTAAGCCGTGTCAATCTACAAAGGTCTTAACCGTCGAAAATATTTGACCACACAGGATATCCGAACTGCATGGATGTTCCCCTCCCACAACATGAAATTCAACGAGTCTCATCAATCGAACAACATATATTGTACGTACCCCACGGTGCCGCGTTATCCGAACAGGATTTGAGAAAAAGGTCTCAAATAACACAGCATATCCAATTTACAGTGTCGACGATAGTCACTTCACGACGATCGGACGGAATCCGGCGTGTTTTGGGGCACGTTTTGAAGAGAGCTGCTTTTTTGAACAGCATCGAAGCAAATGAACGAACGTGTCTATTCCGTCCCCACACCCCGGACCCGACCCTATCAGCAATTTTTTTTTTTTTTTTTTGCGAAACCCGGAACATAGCCGGGAAGGCTTTTTGGAGATTATCTCAACGGAAATAATCCGTCAAGAACGTCGAACTGCCTGCGTCGCGGGCTGCTTGACGTTCGCTCTCTTCGTTCGCTTCCTGCGGAGGCCGAGCAGGCTACGAGCCCTGGTATTCCCTGGTTCTCACAGTGGAAGATAACACACAAAGGGTAAGCATCCTAAACAGGCAAATAAAGTAAAAACTTCCAAGAAAAGCCGGCGAACTCCGAATGCACAATGCAGGTGGGGAGCCACGCTGACCGGGTTTCCACAGCTCAGGCGGGTGGCAGAAATTTCTGGCTGATAGGGGTCGCTCGGTTCGCAAAATGGCGGCGGCCGGAGAGCTCTTTTTGCAAAGGTCTATAGTGGTTGATCGAGTTTGTGTTCCGGTGATTCTAATTCAATATGAACCTTGCAAAAGGACAATTCTAAAACTGACAGAAAACAATTCCGGTTTGAAAGTCTAAAGTAATAAAAAAAGTAACGGTTACTTTTTTTTTAATAACAGGTAATTACTTTTTTTCCAAATAATGAAGTAATTTAATTGAATGCTGTTTCACGTAGGTGTAACCCAAGCGTGTGCTTTTAATCTGCAATTTTTTTTTATTCTAGAACGCCAGCATGGCGGGGACGGAAGGCAAGTCCGACATGCCGCAGTTCGAGTACTGGACCAACCGTTGGAACAGCGGAGACACGCCGTGGCAACGTGACGGAGTCTATCCGTAAGAGCGCAGAAAACAAGACGGCGACTTTGTCTGAACAGTGTAGAACTACAATAGACCCTTTAGCAATGCCGCGCCATCTAGCGGCGCCGATTCCAAACCATGCGCACTCGCCGGGAGTGGTCACGTGCGCTG
>JAZHYW010035855.1:0-26275 GCA_037355805.1 Ixodes ricinus | reverse complement strand
CGGTAGTGCCTTCGTTGGTCCTTCGCGGGCTTGGCGTCGGACTTGCACTGCGGGCCCTCGGAGGGGTACGCGGCAGGGGCATGCGTTACCCCGCACCTCCACCAAAATGTCACGAATGACGAGGTGACAAAACAAAGGAATAACTGAGAAAACTGAAACGTTTAATGGGGCGAACTTGTGCCCAAAAATAAAAGGGAAAAGGAAGATAACAACAGAGCGTCGCGGGCGTCGAAGGCGGCGAAGCAGCAGGATCGAACGCTGAGGCGAAACTGACTCTGGCTCGCCACGCGAAACCCCTTATGTACACGCGCGGGCTTCTGGAATAATCGGCGTAGAAGGTTCGACGCGTAGAACATTCTGACCTCGAACAAGCAACAGGATTCTCGAATTTTCCGGAACACCAAATTGCAGGAATAAACAAAATACACGTCGCTCCCAGGAATCGAACCCTGGCCTTTCGCGTGGTAGGCAGGCGCGATAACCGTTAGGCCACGCGCGCGCTGCCCACTTGGCCAGCTGCGCGCGCGGCAATACATTTATTTTATTTAGTCCTTTATTTCAAGTCAACATATACTTAATGCTCGACCTCTTCCACAACTCTTTTCATATTTAGGCAACTTTCAGCAATTTTTTACCAAAATGACAATCCTCGATTTTCTAAAAACTTTCTTCGATAAAAACCCCTGAAAACCTGTAGTTCAAAATCCACAAAAACAATGTGTTGCATTATATTGTTCTAATTAGAAAAAACGTTTTTAGCCAGGTTCATGTTGGGCAGCCAATTACCGTTGAAGGGTTTGTGTCTCAGCTTATTAGTGGTACCCTTAGCAGCGCATCCATGGTGAGCGTACTTTGTCGCACTATCGCCCAGACCCCATTGAATATTATATTTAAAAAAGATGTTATTGTTTTTTATGTGGTTAGGTTAGGTTAAGTGAGGTTAGGTTAGGTTAGGTTATGTTAGGTTAGGTTAGGTTAGGTTAGGTTAGTTTTCGCAGATAGCCTACGAAAACTGAACTTTGCTGCGCGTTCGGTCCTTAGGGTGTTGTATTGAATTAATGCGCTGCATTGCGCTACCTTCCCAGGGTAGTTAGTACTTTAATGTGGGTAGTCTGCTAAAAAATGATCTGATTAATTTCCTGAACATCACTATACACCGTTTTCAATTACAATGTACAGTAGCGGACGATACGAGCCATATCGGCCAACTGACCTTAAAAAGTGACAATGTTCCACCGTACCTCTCTCAAATGTTACGTGACACTCACACGGCATTGGATTGACTTGCATGGCTTGTAGCGCCCTCTGTGATCCATCTTAAGGTAAAACTGAGCATAGGAACACGCGACGTCGCAGAATATTTTGCACCGACCGATGGCTGGCTTGGCGAAAGCAAAACACCAACAAAATTTCTAGAAAAAAGAAGGAAACAATGAAGAAGTGGACAGCTAGGTATAGGGTCTTTGGACCAGCGTTGCGCAGCCGTGCAAGGGATGCCTCTGGTGTTTGCAACACCACTTCCCATTAGGTAATGTTCACTCCACGCAGGAGGGCTCTGTGCAGACTACAAAGAGACGGGCTCCGCAGAGGGGCTATATCTCCTTGCTTATTCATCTATGCAGCATGGGAATAGAGACCCATATAAAGTAACATAACTAACGGAAATTTAAATAATGATTATTTTTATCATCATCAAAAAATATTTTGTTTTTTTCGTTATTGATCGCAAGTTTGCATGCCAATTTTTGAAGTCTCTCAGATAATCGATCAAAATGGAGTGTTTGGGAGTTTTGTTTTTAAATAAAACATGAGTTACGTAAAATAGAAAACCAACATTATTTTGAAAATATTACCTGTACCCAGACATTCTTTGTCAAACTTAATTAACTTCAAAATGTGCAAGTAGTCAAGGTGTGCACGTAGCCACAAAAAACAAGGAAAAAGACTAAGGGTGTATATATGTTAATGTTTTATTTTAAATAAAATGCGAGTTTTCGAGTATCTTTCCGTGTGTGCACTCCTACACTTCCCACTTGTTTTTTGGACCTGATACCTATTTATGAACTCCTCATAATCAGACGTTTTAGAATAGAGTATTCACATTTGTGTGCGTGCAAAGAAATAGCGTCGTCGGCTTGCGACAATCCCAAACGCAATTTAGCGTTAGCACGTGCGTACCGGTGACGGCGCTCTCTTTCCTTACACAACGCTTTTTGAGCCCTATAATCTAAACTTTTTAACTGTTATTACTTAAGTTATTTACTATCAAAAATCACCAAACCGGCGGTGCACGTGAACGCGAACCTAGCTCTTCATAAATCTACGACCTTTTGTGTCTGGAGATTTTGGTTTTTCCTGTGCAAGAATAGCTTTGTATTTGTTTATCCTATAGGATGGGCGATGACATGTAAAAATACAAAGTGAATTAAACCTGTCGACAATTCACCCACAGTACAATCCTATTTGAAATTAACCATCATGGTGTAGGGTGATTTTAACGTTCCGCTGGATAGTGTAAACACCATCCAATGTGCAGTGGCGCTACAAATACCAAAGGCATTCCTTGCGCTGCGGCGCGATATTGGTTCAATGGCACTACTCTAGCTTCCACCTCTACGTCCACTTTCCTTTTTTCAGACACAACATTGTTGCCTCTTCCGTACTAATGCTTGGTTTGCTTTCTTGCCAGTCATGTGACTTTACGAATCATTTTTGCCTTGTACGTGCATTTTCCTACCTTATACTAACCGAAATTCCGAGCGACGCCTAAGCACTTATGAGTTGTGAATGCAAAAGCAAGAATTTCGTTCTTCCGCTCCCTTAGTTCGTCTGTGGTGTACTGGCGCGGACGGCCACGTTTCGGACGACGTAAACTTTTCGTTCCGTCAATTCGACAGCCTTTTCGGTAGCCTATAGCCAGCTGCTGACCTTCAAAGACCAACCATAAGAAGCCTCAGAACTACCGGCGACGTCCAAGCAGTCGCCAGTGAGGAGCCACTCGTAATGGTGATCTTTTCCCTGACCCCAAACATGATGCCCGGCTCCACGTTCGAACTTCCACAGCAGGGCATTGAAAGCGCCGCCACCAGCGTCACAAACCCAGTATCAACAGACCACATCACCCCTGGACAACACTGCATGCCGAACGACTCAACACACGATGCTCGTGACACCGCGTCAAAATTCTGGACGTCAAAAGTATGGATGAAAGCACATCAACACCGAAGGGTGAACAAGGCACGATCACGTAAGCGCTTACACAAAACGCTGTCCGACTCTCGTTAGTTCGGGAACAGTTCGCAAACAGCCGAACGTCTGAGAAGGACTCACAGTACTCTT
Source organism: Ixodes ricinus (assembly GCA_037355805.1). Taxonomy (NCBI): domain Eukaryota; kingdom Metazoa; phylum Arthropoda; class Arachnida; order Ixodida; family Ixodidae; genus Ixodes; species Ixodes ricinus. The sequence goes on along the minus strand of JAZHYW010035855.1, from coordinate 22,936 downwards.
TGCCGCTACGAAGCCTGACCAAAAGCTAGCAACTTTGCAGCAGCTGAGGCTTTCCAACGCCCTAGAGAAGCTCTGTCCAGACTGCATCCTTCAGATCCGCCCCAACGGACGCCTCAACGTCGTTGCCGTTGATGTGCGCAACGGACAAACAAGGACGCTGCTGAGATGTCCTGAACTTTTGTGGTGTCTCTGTCAGGGCCTACCAATCCCTTGAGGGCCCCACATTGATAGGTGTCATAAAAAATGTCGATGCTGGAACTGTCAGGTCCTGAAATAATAGAAAACCTGCGATCGGATGGCACGCATAGCCAGGGCACGTCGTCTTGGGGTGACAGGTGTCGTAAAGCTGACATTCAACAGTTCACCTTTGCCAAGTTTTGTGCTGCTAGGACGAGTACCGGGCCGTGGCCGCCATTATGGGGTATACGGTCGTAGAGGCCAGTACTCTGTAGTTCCCGCATAGCGCCTTTCCAGTTGCGTTTTCATTGCTGTGCGGCACTGTGCAAGCAGAAAGGCGCGAAGGATAACCTCCCAAACAAAACGAGGTTTACTGTTTTGCTGCAAAAATACAGCTGTCAACAAAACAATGCATCAATATGAACCCCAATTTGTTAAGTGCGCGCTCCCTACGCTCAAAATGAATTAAGTCAGGATATGCGCGCGTGCACGAGGATTCATTGTGACAGCTCGCGCAGTAAAAAAAAAACTATCATAGCAACGAGCACACGCACATAGCTCTTCCCGAGGATTTGGGCGTGCCGTATGAGCTATTCTGAAATTCGGATACAGTCTTTTTCCATATGTCCCGTTTTTTTCCTTCCCGAGTGATCCGTTTTTCGAAGCAACCGAGAAATCGTTATAAAACGTGAAGTGGGGAAACATAAGAACACGAAATATACGAGGCTTTAGGCTGAAGCAGTTCAGTCACGCTGGCTACCTTTCGAACGTTGCTGGTAGTCGCCGCTTCTTGAGGCAACTATTTGTTCCAAGTACAGTGTAAACGACGTAATTTTCGCGAATTTCGGGACTTAAGAAATATCGCGAAAAATAAATCACGCAAATAAATTACCCTACAGTAAAGAATACAAAGCGTACCGCTCCAAAACGCGAAATATTGTGCCCACCAACTATTCCCGAAATTCAAACTTCGTAAAATTGGCGAAATATCGAGACCTCGAAAGTAAATGTAACAGTATTTGCTTTCAACGATGTCGAAAGGCCTAAGAGAAAAGAATGTCGCGTCGAAAACTGCCACTGCCGCCGAAGCTCAAGACGCGATAAAGGACGCGATCGTGCAAACGTCGGCAGCGATGGCGTGACAAAAGCAACTCAATCGTCAATGTAAACCCCGTCGCGAACGAAGACGCGAAAAGCGACTCTACCGCCTATGTGGACAGCGTCGCCAACAAAAATGCGAAAACCTATACTCAGTCGGCGATGTAAGAACGAAGCCGCAGAAAGAAAGTCGCCGTTTCGTGCGAAGGTGCCTCCATGTAACTTTCAGTCACAAACTTGAACTGCACTGTAACACGATACCTTGCTGAGGTGGATGGTCCTGTCCCTTTTGCGCTGTTTCTCATCATGTTGAACTGCACCTTCGGTTTTGGTCGATCGTCTTGTGGGCGACGTAGTTGTCATTTACTTTATCCGTAGTGTACCAATTTGGAATGTCAACCAAGCTCCTGGTCCACGATAGCGAATCGGGACCAGCGGCGGTGGTGCTCGCGATCGCGGGCGCATACCACATAATGGCAGTGCCTTGCCCGATCATAGTGGCCAGCCGCACTTTCGAGTGCCGTCAAGGCAGCGGCTCATTGTTGCCAAGAGCAATTTCGGAAAGGGTCTATTATCCCGGAGAAGGACCTAAAACTACGCGTTAAAAATATGAGTATTATACTGCCACGAAACCACACTTGCTGGCTGGCTGGCGTGCATACAAGCTTTTAGCCGTGTCATCCAAAACAGAATCGTAACATTCGTCGCCTGTCCTTTCACGCAGACTCCTAGAGAAGAACCAGGGCGTCATTTTTGCGGGAAAACAGGATGCCCAGGTTTACGTCCCGATGTGTGGAAAGGCGGCCGATTTGAAATGGTAAGGGCGATTATGGTCACACTTTCTGCAGCAGTCGAAGCCGTTTCCTCAGGGACATGAGCTCATAGGCCGGGCACAGAAACAACGCTCCCTCAACCATGTTCGAAGTTCGTTTGCCTCATACATATGTATGCTTGGGACGCGCCTGAAAAGAGTTTTTGTATGACAAATGGGACGTCATGAGAGGAAGAAACATGCGCCAAACACTGTGTGTAGTCTGTCTATTGTATCAAGTGTGCCGCTGTGGCCGCGGCTTTAGGCCGGAATCCCACTGCTTATGCATCATACAGAAGACGGTCTGCAAGCACGCGTCACCGCAATGTCCGTGGTTCCAATGCCGCATGCAAAGTTTCCTCCTTGAACTCGTTGCCATGCGGCATTCGAAGCACGGATCCCGGGATGACTCGCGGTCCAATCCGTTTGCAGAGTGTCTTTTGTGCAGACTTGTATATAACCAGCTACAAGGAACTGATTACTTGTTATCAATTCTACTGGGTGATTAAGGGGCGGCCAGGCTGTTTAAATCGACCGCGAAATTCGGATTCTTAACCTATCGCGCTACGATTTTGTGCAGCGTTGCCCACAGATGGTGCATTTCTTTTTTGTAAAATTTGCGAAAAGCAAATTTACCTGAGGAAAAGTAAAAAAAGGCTTAGCTCCTATGGAAACGCAGCGAAGCAAGCGGTCTTCAAACCATAGGGCGCGCTATGGTTTGAACACCGGTGGCTTCGCTGCGTTTCCATAGCAGCTAAGCCTTTTTCTTCCTTTTTTTTACTTTTTCCTCATGTAAGTTCGCTCGTTGCGAATTTTATAGAAAAAAATGCACCATCTGTGGGCAACACTGTACACAATCGTGTGGCGATAGGTTAAGAAACCGAATTTTTCGGTCGATTTAAAAAGCCTGGCCGCTCCTTTAATCACCCGATCTTTTATTGTGACTTTTTAACGCAATTCGATTACTTTTCTTTGTTGAGGTAACATTCGCGGTAATTGAATTACTTTTTTTTTTCTTTTATCAATTACGAGTAATCAATTATACGTTTACGAAAGAGATAAAATGATGGAGTTGAGTTTTTGTACGTAAACAATCGCTCTGTCTGGCCGTGCGTCACTCGCTTATGTTGCACCAACGTTCGACAGTTTTTTCACCCCTAAAGAACTAAAAGAAAAAAAAAAGTGCCTCATTTCCTGTGTACGGGTCGTTACGATCCGTGTTTGTCGTGGCATAGACGACTGTGGTCTGCACTCACGTCATCTAACTTCGACAACGACCTCCCCCCCCCCCTTTCATTTTATGTCGAAAGAGTTCACCAGCTCGTGCTTGTAGAACGTACTAGGGAACGTACTCACACAATTTGTTTAGTTTATTGATGTTTCTACTAGTCCAGCATGTGGTTATTTATTTATCCTTCTCTCTCTCTCTCTCTCTTTTCATGCTTGTATTACTGAAGCAAAGAACGAATTATGTTAGCAGTATCTTATTTGGTTCTCATTGCACCCGCGAAGAAGGGCACGTGCTCTTTCTGGAGTTATAAAATAGAAAATCTTCACTGGGCTTCGGTAGGTTATAATGATTTCGGAAAAACGAGGCGTCATGGGTGAAAAATACCTAGACTCGCCTTGACCTCAACACAATGTAACCACTTTAAACCTATGTATGCATGTTTGATTTCGTAATAAAAGGTTTACAAAGTTACGTGAAAAGTAATCAATTATTTTTCGGTAATTTTTCAATTATACTTTTGTGATGTAGTAATTCATTGTTTTATTAGTTACATTTTTTTATTACTTACATTGTAATCGGTCACTTTTTTCAGAAACACGTACAAGGCTGGTTTTGTACGGTGTGTACGGAGTATTCACTGGCGGCCATAGCTGTGTCCGCGACTGCTGAGCGCGTGCTGACGGCGATCTTCCGCAGTTCTTCTCCAACGTGCATTCCGCACCATCAAGATTGCCGGTCTTAGGAGCCTGTTAATGAAAGCTCGCTTCTGAGCATGCGCTCTTAAGAGCACCCACAAATATGGCGTCCTGTGAATACTCAGTATAAGCAGTGTCGGGGTCACACTGCTTATACATCATACAAAAGACACTCTGCAGATATAAGTCACTGAAATATCCCGTGGTTCGAATGCCGCGTGCCAAGTTTCCTTTGTGAACTCATTGCAATACGGCATTCGAAACACTGATCTCGCGGTGTCTCGCATTTGAATCTGTATGCAGACGATCTTTTGTATGATGGATACGCAGTGTGACCCGGGCTATAGGGTTTCATTCGGCCTCCACAGACAGGTAGCTGCAGGCGCTCACGCTTCGAAAGCTGTAGTCTGACGTCTGTGAATAAAAATGCTTTGTTTAGGCGCCAGTCTGGCAACCGTGGACACCCCCTAGCAAGACAGATTAGCAAGACAGATTATACAGATTAGCTATGCAGATAGTAAAGCGTAGAATTGAGGAATGGACAGAAGATATGCAAATACTGGGCGAGCTTCAAAATGGATTCCGAAGAGATAGAAGACTGGAAGATAACTTATTCGTCACCACTCAATGTATAGAAATAGCAATGAAGAACCAAACTCCTTTATGGTTAGCTTATTTGGACATCAAGGGAGCGTACGATAATGTTGAGCCAGGAAAAACTCTGGAGTCAGCTGAAGGAGTATAATTTAGATGAAAATTTGGTTAGGTTTTTTCAGCAGGTGTACACAGACAATAAGGTAGTGATAACATGGGAGGCAGAAACTACATCACCCGCAGCAATAAAAAGATGACTCAGGCAGGGCTGTCCACTGTAGCCTCTGCTCTTCATGATATATCTCAGTAAAATGGAAAAGAAATTAGAGCAGTGCAACTTAGGTTTTGATGTGAGTTATATGGAAGGAGGGAGAAATGTAGTACAGGTAATACCAGGACTGATGTATGCAGGTGACATAGTACTCATGGCAGATAACCAGGATACATTACAGGAACTAGCTGGAATATGTGGAGAGGAAGAGGACACCTTGGGCATGAGTTTTAGTAGTGACAAGTCTGGAGTAATGGTGTTTAACGATAAAAATAGGGAACCCCTGAGGATTCAAGACATTGTAATAAACCATGTAGGAAAATACAAATATCTGGGAGTCTGGCTCAATGAGGGAAGGAAATATCTAGAGGAACACGAGGAGAATATAATTAGAAAAGGGAAAAGAAATTAATCTATTTTGAAGCTCAAAGCAATATGGAACTATAACAGATATGAAGTGGTCAGAGGTATATGGAAAGGAGTGATGGTACCAGGACTGTTTTTTGGCAATGCAGTACTGTGCATGAAATCTGAGGTTCAATCAGGATTAGAAATTCGACAAAGAAGCGTAGGCAGATTGGCGCTGGGAGCACATGGACAAGACACCAAATGAGGGAGTACAGGGGAACATGGGATGGTCGTCTTTTGAGAGAAGGGAGGCAATTAGTAAGTTGAAATTTGAACAAAGGTTGACCGAAATGGATGATACGCGGTGTGCACGGAAGGTATTCAAGTATTTATACATGAAAAGTCTAAACACAAAATGGACAAACCGAATCCGAAAGCTTACATTTAAATACCTACACACTGGTGATTGGGCTGAACAGACTACTTCAGTGAAAAAAGGGGTGAAAGAGGCAGTAAGGAAAATGTGGGAGGGGAGAATGCAGGAGAAATCAGCTTTAACAGTGTACAGGTCACGAAAGCAGGACATAAGAAAGGAAAAACTGTTTGACAATTCACTGGGAAGTGCTTTGCTGTTCGAGGCAAGAACGGGAGTTTGAGGACGAGGACGTAGAGGGCTAAATTTCAGGGGACAGACATTATGTGCCGCCTGCCATATGATAGCGAGACACTAGAGCACTTGGTTTTGAAGTGCACAGGGCTTCGCCCTGCTCTCCCTGAGGGGGTGACTGATTTGGCCGGGGCTCTGGGTTTTACAGGCGACGATGGAAGGACGGAGGAGAAAAGGATTACAGTGACAAAGAGACGATTAGAAGATTGGTGGAATTTATCTTAGGGAAAATGAAATGATGTAAAACTAACTAGCACAGCTGGGGACAGGCGGGACAGAGGAAAATTGGGACTCCCTTCCGCGTGGCTCCGGCCCAAAGTCTCAACCCTGTCTCCCAGTGGGTCCGGTGCTGGGGTAACGCCGACAAGGTTGGCCAGAGGAAAATTGGCGACTCCCTCACCGGGGGAAAGAGGCAGGGGGGTGATGTTTTTAGTTTTTTTGCCCGATCCCCCGAAGGTCATCCTCGGTGATATCCCACACCGCCTGGTGATAGTTAGGGAGAAAAATTGGTCTTAAAAAAGTGGGAGGAATCACGTTTTTGTCTTTTAGACTTAGGCTAGGTGGCGCAAGCTACCGCCCGTTATAAAGGGTATAGCCATTAACATCCATCCATCCATTCAGACTTCACTATCAGCACGTTATTAAATTTGTGCATTTACAGAACTGGCCACAGACGCTGCTTCGCCGAACAGTATACCCTCTCCCCCCACGGTCCACCTCCCATCGTTCGAAAGCGCCACATATTTAAAGGGATGGCTGCTACGGTAACTGCAGTATATATTGTGAAATACGTGTGATTCGAAGCGCAGCGTCTAGATGGCGTTTAACCGTACTCTATGGAACTCGCAGTTTTGAAATAAAAATCTAGATGGTGCTTCGAACGAAGGGACGCGGACTGAACAGATTTCGGAGGTGGGGAGCCTTCTCCGCGGGAGTTCCACAACTGAGGTCATCCTGTAACGTTGACTATCAGACAATCTACAAACGCAAGAGGCAACATGGCGACGTCCAGTTGGCGTACTTGCGAACGTTTATGGGCAATACATCGGATAAAACAAAAACTGCTTCCCCCCCCCTCCCAACCCGGGATCCGGACATTTCGGTGTAAGGCGGTTAACTGCAGTCTTTTCGCTGCAAGAACTTTTTCGGTGAGGGACATTTCAATGTACGGACATTTCGACGCACGGACTTTTCGGTGCATGGACGTTTCGGTGTAAGTATGAGTATGAGTAAGCATATGCTTTCCTAGATTTCAAGAAACACGACGTAAAAATAGCATAGATACCAACGGGTTGCATTTGGGGAGGAAGAGGAAAAGTCCGAAATCCGTCGCGGTTGCGAGGCAGCCAACACTTATCATACCTCTTATATCATCATATGGTTGTTGTGTATTATTCCATCGCTCTACAGGGTGCCGTAATTTTCCTCATAATAATGTCACTTGGGATAATCGATATTTACGCTAAACGTAAATACCGAATATCCCGAATGACACGCGCTGATTTTTTGTTCTTTCTTCAAAAGTGGAGCGCCTTATTTTAATGCAACCGACTGTATGTTGTTAGCAAGCGTGTCGCGGGAGTTGCAGTATTTCTATTAAGCCTAATTTGAAGAATTATTAATTACCTATTTTTGAAGCGTTGTATTAAGACCCGAAATGTAAATGGGAAAGTTGTAGAGTTCCTTGAGAAACAGCCGAACTAGCTGTCTGCAAGGTGATACATTTCGCGAGCATTTTTTGTCCTGACCAGTGAAAACAAACGTAAAACATCACGGAATACCCCGTGATAACACGCGTGCCCCATCATAAACTCAATTTGAATTGTCACAAGCTATCTTTAGAGGCCGCAAAAAAAAAGAGGCACGCAAGACGCATGCACCACGTTTTATTTCTTTCGCAAGCAAAGCCCTTATGTTTAATATACCGGGTGTTTCAGTGAAAACGTTAAGAAATTGCTAACGATAGGGTCATTAAGAAACAAATATATATATATATATATATATATATATATATACACATATATATATATATATATATATATATATATATATATATATATATATATACAAGGTGTTTTTTTAAGCTTAACACACTTTTTTTTAAAAAAACCGTGAAAGTTGGGTTAATGCGGTCTGCGCAGGTGAGTTATACGGCCAGGGGGGCATAGTATAGGAGGCTAATCATAACGATCAGTCGGCTAATTAGTTACAATTCGTTAAGGAACTTTTTAATTAATGTAAATAGACATATTTTTCCAATTAGAAACTTGCTCAGCGTCATCGAAAACCACTAAATCAGTAATTTTTAGAAAGACTTTGAGCGCGTGAGAAGCGTAGTAGTGCACTAAAGTTAGCACTCGTGGAGCACGAACAAAGCTAGCGGTTGCGATAAGGCGCCCGCGCGATTTTTCCGTCCCTTATCTAGCGTAGATTGTTGGGCTAGTTGGTTTTGGGACTTGGAAAACATCTTAGCGCTCAAAAACAAGGACAAGTAGAAGAGAAACAGACACCACAGTGCGCTACTAACAACTGATTTTATTTCATGAAACGACACTTATATACCTTCGGTATTTCTGATTTTGCCCCATCACTGAGCCAACCCGATGCCAGGCCGCGTCATTGAGGAACGCACGTTCCTTGTCAAGTAAATCAATTGAGGCCACGCTGACACATGCTGCCCCACCCTTCTTAATCTCGTGTGCCTCGACTATTTCCCTCACAGTTTTTTCCTTGTGCCTCGCCAGGATCTTGCACTTGGAAAACAACGGCACACACTTGCAGTTTTGACAATGATCAGACAGATGCCCGTCCCGATAGTTTCCTACTTTAAGTTTGTGTTCCCTTAGCCTATCATTAACACACCTACCGGTCTGCCCTATATACTTGTTTCCGCATGATAGGGGGATCTGGTACACTACTTCCTCCGCACATTCAACGAAGGGATCCCTGTGTTTCACCGCACAGCCAGAAGGAGCCTTACGAAACGGATCTGTCATCCTACATAATCTACTAAGTTTGTTTGGTGCGGAAAATACCACTTTTACGTTCGATCTATTGGCCACCTTTTTCAGGCCATGCGCCGTTTTGTGAATGTACGGTATCACCGCGACCTTTTGTTTATCTCTGAGAACCGTTGGGCGAGGGCAATCCTCATTACGTAATCTTTTTAATACGATCTCTGCCACTGACACCACTACATTCTTCGGGAAGCCAGCTGCCAACAACCGCCTATACTGCGTGCTCAGGCCTTCTGACATCACATGGTGGCACGATTTTTTGAGGGCGTTCAATACGCACATATTGGCAATGCTCCTTTTTACCAGTTTCGTATGAGCTGAATTGTACGGCAACAGTGGTTTTTGGGCTCTAGGGTGGTACATCCAACACACATGTCGTTCAGAAAAGGTGAGTCTGATATCAAGGAACTGCAACACATCATCTACCGGTAGTTCCTGGGTTAGTATGAGGGGTGTAAGACGTTCTTAAAAACAGTAAAGAGGTTATCCACTCTCGACTGGACTCCTGCAGGCCCATGGTTGAACAGAACTAAAAAATCATCCACAAATCTAAAAACTTTGATTTCATTAAAATCGTTGCCTTCATTAAAGTGCTCAAAAAGAACTTTGTCCTGATGGGCTAAAAATATGTTACTGAGGATGGGTGCCAAGCATGAGCCAATGCATACCCCTTGTTTTTGTAAATAGACCCCGTCATTCCATTCCACAAACGTCGATTTAAGATAAAACGAGAGCATTTCAATGAAACTCTCTTCCGTCATGCCGATTTGATTCTGGAAGGCCACTGTACCAAAGCGATCGATACAATGTTCCACGGATGTTAGTAACTTGTCGTGCGGCAACGAATAATACAAATCTTTGATGTCAAATGAACAGGCTGAAAATCCCTTGTCGGAGTTATCTTTTAAAAAATCTAAAATATCGTCAGAGTTTCTCACCAAAAATGGATCGTTAAAACCTAAAACTTCCAATTTGTCCTGGAGAAAAAGCGCGACCGGCTTCTGCCATGAGCCCATCTCTGATACTATGACCCTCAGGGGACATTGCTCTTTGTGAGTCTTGGCGCTAAACATAATTTGCAAGCACCCATCTTTATTCTTATTGATGCTCTGAGCTAGCTGATGAAGGTTCAACATTTTGCATCGTCTCACTGCCTCTAATCTCAGCTTTTTTAGAGACACATCATCCCGGCGATTAAACACTGATGAGATCGCCTCAAGGGCTTTGCTCCCAAATTCCGCTTCCGTTAAAACTACGAATCCTCCCTCCTTGTCAGCTGGAAGGAGCGAAAGCCGGTGTTCTTTTAAAAACGACACCACTTTTTTAACCTGACTTTGAGACGCGGCCGCTGGTTTGTTTCGAACAATCACGTCCACTCCCTCGGAAATACACCTTTCTATCTCGCCTTCTGGAGCAAATCTCGAAACTTTACGAACAAGTCCTATAAGCTCTGGTGGACTCAATTTTGGTTCAACGGCGAATTTCGGACCAAAACCGAGAACTCGTCTTACATCATCCGGGATGGGCACTTGACTCACAGATTGGACGTTCCCACGGGCCACCGGTTGCCTCTTCGGAAGACTGGCCCTGAGCTTCTGTAGTGTCAGCCTCCAAAGGAATTCTGTGTTGCGTTCCACGATGTTGAAGAACTCCCGCAGATTGTGGTTGTCCCGATTTCCTTGGTTAGAGTCGCACAGAACAGCCCTCAGCAGGTCCCTGTAGACGCGTGCCTGCCTCTGCCATTCAGCTCGCAGGATCTTCATCAACCTTGCGCTGTGCCCAGCTGATGGCTCAAAACCTCCAAATAGCCTCTTGACTTCCTCGGGTGGATTCTTGGCACGAATGCAGAACGACAAAGTACGGGCTTGGCATGTGGCGTGAATCAGAAGCGGTACAATGGAGCATGGTTTCAACGAAGAACAAATAAAAGGGCCCGTTGTACAAGAAATAAATTTCAGTAAAGTAGATTGTTGGGCTAGTTGGTTTTGGGACTTGGAAAACATCTTAGCGCTCAAAAACAAGGACAAGTAGAAGAGAAACAGACACCACAGTGCGCTACTAACAACTGATTTTATTTCATTAAACGACACTTATATACCTTCGGTATTTCTGATTTTGCCCCATCATGAGCCACCCCGATGCCAGGCCGCGTCATTGAGGAACGCACGTTCCTTGTCAAGTAAATCAATTGAGGCCACGCTGACACATGCTGCCCCACCCTTCTTAATCTCGTGTGCCTCGACTATTTCCCTCACAGTTTTTTCCTTGTGCCTCGCCAGGATCTTGCACTTGGAAAACAACGGCACACACTTGCAGTTTTGACAATGATCAGACAGATTCCCGTTCCGATAGTTTCCGCACTCTAAAAAAAAAGATGGTCTCAAAGGACTAACGGCAGCATTTGGACCTCTCAACTCCCATTTGCTCCCCCGAAGAGACCATCTGGTTCGAGCTGCGTACCGTGCGCAAACGCCGAGGACCAACTGCACTCGACCGGACCACCAGGAGGGGCGCGGGGAGCAAAGGCAGCGAGGCGCGCGGGAGCAACAGTGCGGGAGCAAAAGACGCGGGGACAAGATGGCAGGCGTCTGCTGCATCGCCGATGGCCAGCGCTGGCGACGCACTTACTGTTTCGGAACGCAGGGGGAGGTATCCACAGACAATCGTGGCATTCAAAAATCAGCAGCGAGGCGCCGTGTTTATGGGGTTGGAGCTCACTTTGCAACGATCGTAGCCTTGCTCCAGCAACGTCGCGGAAGCCAGCGCTGACTCGGAGCGCCGCCATTGTTGATGCACTGGCTATGCGGCTTTTGGCCGTTGGGTCCCGGCGTCCTTCCCCTTTGCATGCTTCGGAAACGTGCTTTGAAAGCGTTTATATTTTCTTTTGGGATTAACTGGGAGCAAAAATAGGCCGCATAGAACGTTTTGAAAAACGTTTCCAAAGACAGAAAAAAGTGTTCATTCTGTGTTTATTTTTCATTTTGTATTCTACTTTGTTTTTGTTGTTTTTTTCGCAAGAGACGATGCGGGTTGCCACGGAGACGCGCATGCGCATAGTGGGGAAGCTATGTGGGGAAGCGAGAACGTGGCCCCTGGGAGCCTGCGGGGACGCTGTTTTATAGACTGTCACAGGGGCCAATTACTGTGTGTACCGTTACTTCTTAGTAAGAGATACACTCCTTGAAAAAGTTTAGCAACAATATTGGAGAACAATAAAAGTGCGAAAGCAGCACCGCACTTGTAACATCGCTCACGGTTGACATGGTCACTGACAAAACGATTCCTTTCATTTGATCAGTATAAAAGGCGCATGTGAGTAGCTTGTCAGCGTTGGCGACCGAATTAGCGCGGGACAATAAAGAAAAACAAAAATTAAATTAGCGCGTCATTGTGTGTGTGCTATGCGTATGTCATCTGTGTTCTAACTCCTTCTCTATGCTAAAATGTATAACACGTGTGCAACAAAAAAGTGTGCAAACGAGATATAAGCGTTGTGCATATGGCAGGTAATGTGATGAGTGCCAAAAGATCTAAACCAGCGATAACATATTTTTTTCCAATTTTGAATTTGATGTTGACTAGCGCCACCTAGGTGTGTGAGGGCGCAATTGCAGCAATAAATGAGGTAAAGTGGCGCAACATTTAGGTCCCAGTGGCCTAAATGCAGCGGCGGGTGCAAAAGTTGGTCCTGGAGGTTCAACTTTGAGGGACTAACGGTAGGGGAGCAAAGGTTGCTCCTGTTACAGTTGCTCCCCTAGGGGAGCAATGGTTGTGTCAGCGTATATGCTCCCTTCAGGAGAGCAAGTCACGCCTCTTTTTTTCTTAGAGTGTACTTTGGCGTTTGTGTTCCCTTAGCCTATCATTAACACCAACAGATCGAACGTAAAAGTGGTATTTTCCGCACCAAACAAACTTAGTAGATTATGTAGGATGACAGATCCGTTTCGTAAGGCTCCTTCTGGCTTTGCGGTGAAACACAGGGATCCCTTCGTTGAATGTGCGGAGGAAGTAGTGTACTAGATCCCCCTATCATGCGGAAACAAGTATATAGGGCAGACCGGTAGGTGTGTTAATGATAGGCTAAGGGAACACAAACTTAAAGTAGGAAACTATCGGGACGGGCATCTGTCTGATCATTGTCAAAACTGCAAGTGTGTGCCGTTGTTTTCCAAGTGCAAGATCCTGGCGAGGCACAAGGAAAAAACTGTGAGGGAAATAGTCGAGGCACACGAGATTAAGAAGGGTGGGGCAGCATGTGTCAGCGTGGCCTCAATTGATTTACTTGACAAGGAACGTGCGTTCCTCAATGACGCGGCCTGGCATCGGGGTGGCTCATGATGGGGCAAAATCAGAAATACCGAAGGTATATAAGTGTCGTTTCATGAAATAAAATCAGTTGTTAGTAGCGCACTGTGGTGTCTGTTTCTCTTCTACTTGTCCTTGTTTTTGAGCGCTAAGATGTTTTCCAAGTCCCAAAACCAACTAGCCCAACAATCTACTCTACTGAAATTTATTTCTTGTACAACGGGCCCTTTTATTTGTTCTTCGTTGAAACCATGCTCCATTGTACCGCTTCTGATTCACGCCACATGCCAAGCCCGTACTTTGTCGTTCTGCATTCGTGCCAAGAATCCACCCGAGGAAGTCAAGAGGCTATTTGGAGGTTTTGAGCCATCAGCTGGGCACAGCGCAAGGTTGATGAAGATCCTGCGAGCTGAATGGCAGAGGCAGGCACGCGTCTACAGGGACCTGCTGAAGGCTGTTCTGTGCGACTCTAACCAAGGAAATCGGGACAACCACAATCTGCGGGAGTTCTTCAACATCGTGGAACGCAACACAGAATTCCTTTGGAGGCTGACACTACAGAAGCTCAGGGCCAGTCTTCCGAAGAGGCAACCGGTGGCCCGTGGGAACGTCCAATCTGTGAGTCAAGTGCCCATCCCGGATGATGTAAGACGAGTTCTCGGTTTTGGTCCGAAATTCGCCGTTGAACCAAAATTGAGTCCACCAGAGCTTATAGGACTTGTTCGTAAAGTTTCGAGATTTGCTCCAGAAGGCGAGATAGAAAAGTGTATTTCCGAGGGAGTGGACGTGATTGTTCGAAACAAACCAGCGGCCGCATCTCAAAGTCAGGTTTAAAAAGTGGTGTCGTTTTTAAAAGAACACCGGCTTTCGCTCCTTCCAGCTGACAAGGAGGGAGGATTCGTAGTTTTAACGGAAGCGGAATTTGGGAGCAAAGCCCTTGAGGCGATCTCATCAGTGTTTAATCGCCGGGATGATGTGTCTCTAAAAAAGCTGAGATTAGAGGCAGTGAGATGATGCAAAATGTTGAACCTTCATCAGCTAGCTCAGAGCATCAATAAGAATAAAGATGGGTGCTTGCAAATTATGTTTAGCGCCAAGACTCACAAAGAGCAATGTCCCCTGAGGGTCATAGTATCAGAGATGGGCTCATGGCAGAAGCCGGTCGCGCTTTTTCTCCAGGACAAATTGGAAGTTTTAGGTTTTAACGATCCATTTTTGGTGAAAAACTCTGACGATATTTTAGATTCTTTAAAAGATAACTCCGACAAGGGATTTTCAGCCTGTTCATCTGACATCAAAGATTTGTATTATTCGTTGCCGCACGACAAGTTACTAACATCCGTGGAACATTGTATCGATCGCTGTGGTACAGTGGCCTTCCAGAATCAAATCGGCATGACGGAAGAGAGTTTCATTGAAATGCTCTCGTTTTATCTATAAATCGACGTTTGTGGAATGGAATGACGGGGTCTATTTACAAAAACAAAGGGGTATGCATTAGCTCATGCTTGGCACCCATCCTCAGTAACATATTTTTAGCCCATCAGGACAAAGTTCTTTTTGAGTACTTTAATGAAGGCAACGATTTTAATGAAATCAAAGTTTTTAGATTTGTGGATGATTTTTTAGTTCTGTTCAACCATGGGCCTGCAGGAGTCCAGTCGAGAGTGGATAACCTCTTTACTGTTTTTAAGAACGTCTTACACCCCCTCATACTAACCCAGGAACTACCGGTAGATGATGTGTTGCAGTTCCTTGATATCAGACTCACCTTTTCTGAACGACATGTGTGTTGGATGTACCACCCTAGAGCCCAAAAACCACTGTTGCCGTACAATTCAGGTCATACGAAACTGGTAAAAAGGAGCATTGCCAATATGTGCGTATTGAACGCCCTCAAAAAATCGTGCCACCATGTGATGTCAGAAGGCCTGAGCACGCAGTATAGGCGGTTGTTGGCAGCTGGCTTCCCGAAGAATGTAGTGGTGTCAGTGGCAGAGATCGTATTAAAAAAATTACGGAATGAGGATTGCCCTCGCCCAACGGTTCTCAGAGATAAACAAAAGGTCGCGGTGATACCGTACATTCACAAAACTGCGCATGGCCTGAAAAAGGTGGCCAATAGATCGAACGTAAAAGTGGTATTTTCCGCACCAAACAAACTTAGTAGATTATGTAGGATGACAGATCCGTTTCGTAAGGCTCCTTCTGGCTGTGCGGTGAAACACAGGGATCCCTTCGTTGAATGTGCGGAGGAAGTAGTGTACTAGATCCCCCTATCATGCGGAAACAAGTATATAGGGCAGACCGGTAGGTGTGTTAATGATAGGCTAAGGGAACACAAACTTAAAGTAGGAAACTATCGGGACGGGCATCTGTCTGATCATTGTCAAAACTGCAAGTGTGTGCCGTTGTTTTCCAAGTGCAAGATCCTGGCGAGGCACAAGGAAAAAACTGTGAGGGAAATAGTCGAGGCACACGAGATTAAGAAGGGTGGGGCAGCATGTGTCTTCAAGTCTTATCTAGCCCCAGCCTTGTACCTGCTCCACGAGCGGCAACTTTAGTGCACTACTACGCTTCTCACGCGCTCAAAGTATTTCTAAAAATTACTGATTTAGTGGTTTTCAATGACGCTGAGCAAGTTTCTAATTGAAACTATATGTCTATTTTCATTAATTTAAAAGTTAATTACCGAATTTTAGCTAATTAGCCGACTGATCGTTACGAATAGTCTCCTATACTATGTCCCCCTGGCCCTAGAACTCACCTGCGCAAACCGCATTAACCTAGCTTTCATGGTTTTATTTTAAATATTCTGTAAAGCTTAAAGAAAGAACACCCTGTATATATATATATACATACGTGTATATTTTTTTGAAACCAACTTTTAGTTTAAGGGGACTTCAAAACATTTTAGAAGATATAAAAATTCGCTGTATAATTAACAAACATTTTCTAATTAACTTTTTAATTAGCGACTTCGAGGCCCACGTTGCAATTCCAATTTCGAAGGTATACCACCATGTAAAGGTAAAGTAATTTGCAGAAAGTTAGAAGAAGCAATTGGCTTGGAGATATTCGCCGCCAAACTTTGCGCTGTAATGGCTTTGATTAGGCAGTTGCGTGCAGTTATATCAAATTTCGGAAATCATACCTATATACAGTGCAAAATTCGTCGGCGAATATCTCCAAGCCGGTTGCTTCTTCTTACCTTCCGTAATCTTTTTTAGCCTTGCATGGTTCTAGCCTTCAAAATATTAATTGAAACATGAACCTAAAAGTTGCAAATTAAAAAGTTAATTTTTAACGAGGGAACAACCCTTATCTCGTTAACTGGATATCAAGTTTTTTTTCCAATCGCTCTCAGTATGAATGTTTTAACTCCTCCAATTCTTCTATTGTCGATGTGTTATCACGTGTCCCACAAGGCTCTGTTCTCGGTCCGCTTCTTTTCTTGCTCTACATCAAGGATTTACAACGTAACATCGCCACTAAAATACGTCTTTACGCTGACGACTGTGTCCTGTACCACACGATAAATTCCCCTAAAGACCATAACTTCCTTAACAGTTCATTTGCAAGCTTCCGCACCTTGTGTAAGACCTGGCAAATGACCATGAACTTTCGCAAAACCGTCTTAATGGCCTTTTCTAAGCGTATGCTTCCTTCCATGTTTACATATTCATTCAATGGCGTCACATTAGAAAGAGTTCCTGAATGCAAGTATCTTGGTCTTCTTTTCTCGCAAGACATGTCTTGGTCAAAACACATCGATTCCACCTGTAACAAAGCACTTAAAAAACTCGGCTATCTTCAACATATCCTCCGTGTTGCCCCGCAAGAAACCAAACTTCTAGCATATAAAACACTAATACGCCCTGTCCTTGAGTACGGTTCAACAATATAGAACCCTTGGAAACAATGTGATATTAACAAAATCGAATCAGTCCAAAAGAAAGCAGTACGTTTTATTTTCCGTCGCTATGACAGAGATATTTCCCATCCTCTAACCTTTCTGCTCTAAGCTTGAGTCCTCTTTCCAATGGACGTCACACTGAGAGCCTTAAGGTCCTTTACAGTCTGATTAACTCGCCACGTCTCACCTTATTAGACACATACATAAGGTTTCACATAGAGTCATCAACAAGAAGCCACCATGACCTGAACATTTCACCATTTTATGCACGCACTGACATGTTCAAATACAGTTTTTTCCCTAGATCAATTGAACATTGGAATCTGCTACCCGGTAACATCCGTTCATTACCTCCAGACGAATTTCTGTGTGCGGTTGACAGCGGTTGATGCTATTTTACGATGTTTTGATTTTCTGTCTTATTCGATATTGAATTCTGTGAACTGTGATTTTTCCCTCCATTCCTGCAATAGCCCCGACGGGGCTGCAGTATGTAAAAATGAAATAATAAATAAATATAAATAAAAATAATAAAATGGCGTATTTTTATATTTTTTTGCTCTTTCTGACGTCCCACGCGGCTGTATACGACCCTAGTATAAGTCGGCATTGGATTGATTACAAATATTAGGCACTCGCACACCCCTACATTATTCTTCAATGAGCTGCAAGTGATTAACTGCTTTTCTTCATCGTGCGAGGTTATCCATCAGAGCGGAAATGGGCCCCACGAGAGGCGCCAAACTGGGTATGAGTCTGCAAAAATGACTTGCGTATTAAATTTTGGCTAGAGTTTATTTACTTGTAAGTTACCTCCTAACCAGGCAGAGAACTGCCAAAGCTTTACCTTCAAAAATGTCTATTAGCGTTTTTTTTTCTTTCTCTCGCTGGATTAGCAGGCCAGAAGGGGTTTATTTTCGAAGTGCTGAAAGAATCAGCAGAAAGACGGCACCGACATCTTCCAGCTACTTCTTCTACTTCTGCTGTTGGGGGAGGAGAGGGCACTGTCAAGCAGTTTTGCACTGCTTTTTCCCTCCTCTCTCTCTTCTTGTTTGAAGAAGAATAAACTTTAAAGAAACTTGAAACTTTTAGAGCGCAGCTCTTAGGCGGCCGTTTCTGGGTTGAGCGGCGTCGCCGTCGGCCTAACCGCGCGTTGCATTATGGTACGTTTCCCATAATGACGCCACACATGACGTCACGTGTGACATTACGAGGGTCACGAGGGGCACGAGTGACGTCGCCCGGGCATACCTTCCCTCTCCTCCTCCTCCTCAAGAGCTGCGCTCTACTTCGGCATTACAGAGATTTTAAACGTCTTTGATTTTTTTGCAGACCATTAATGCCACGGGTGCACAAGCTGCAGCTCTCGAGCCGCATGCGCCTTTTTGCGTGTTAAAATTTTTGGCTCGCGGTTCGTTAAAAAAACGAACATGCTCCCCCCCCCCTTCCTTCCCCACCTTCCTCCAGGTTACACGAGCACTTCCCCAAGAGGAACGCGTTTTAAATTGAAAGAGAGGATGCTGTTTGCTAGTTTTGTGCTACCGATACTTTACGTACAACTGGACTGCTTTTGTTTCGGGCAGATCTGTAGTAGTTCAAGTTTCATTTTTTGCCTTAGAAAATCTTTGAACCCCCTTCCCCTCCCCTCCCCTCCCCTCCCCGTTTCTGTCCTTTTGTTTTTCATGCGGCTCTTGGAAGTTTAGTGATTTTGTATGCGGCTCTTAGGCCGGGTCAGCCCGGTCACCCCTTATTTATGAGGAAAGCGGGCGTTTCCCTCTCACAGTGGGTCAGATAGCTTGTTTCCTGTGCTACGGACCGGAACCCACAATTTCGATGACCGCGTGCACGACGAGCGCAAGAGGTTTTTCGCGAGTTTGCAAAGGATGTTAAAATCCTTGTTGTGATTGTGCAGGGCTTCCTAATTCCCTGGAAACGAAGTGGTTCGGGTTTTGTAACAACCACGCCTATCAAGGAAGAACGTATTTGTCAGTTTAAAAAAAGATGTGGGTGTGTGTGTGGGGGGGGGGGGGGAGGGAGGGGCTTATCAATAGTCTTACTGCTTACAACCCCCTTGATGGATGTCCATGCCTTTGTTTGTAAGAACGGGTGATTTTTTATTGTCTGTTCAGCTGAGCCATCAGTTGCAGTCGTTGCCTTGTGAGCTTTAGTAGGTCGATCTGGAACATTTTGCCCAAAATATCTCTGCTGCGTCTTTGTATCGAACAGCTTTACACCGAGGGCCTGCAGCTTTATGTACCGCGTGAATGCACTTCTGGGCGGCATCCAAACAGATAAGAGAGTGTGCCTAAACTGTCCAGAGGAACTTCCATTTTTTTGCATATTTACTTTTTTCAGTCTTTTTAATACCTTATTTCAAAGTCTGTTAATATCATACTTAGTAAAAACTGTTAACGATATGTGTTATGTCTCGATTTATATTACAAAACGTGTGACGCGTGACGGATGGGAAGAACTTTAATTTCTTCAGTCAGGTGTGCTACACAATCGACGCTATACGCTTTCACGGTGGACGCACATTTGAAGACATTCCAAATTGTTCTGGGCTATCGTACGAAAAACAACTTCTCAAGCTTAACAAAAACATGGTGAGTGTTCAGGCGACATGGTGGATGTTGATCATGCTGAAAATCATTCGAGGCTGTGGTAACAGATGGGAAAATTCGCAGAGTAAAGGACACATGAGGAAGAACGTCTTAAAGTTCCACGAAGGTTCCCACCTTTTACTACAATGTCGGGTATTTTTCAACATTCTCAAGCTTCTTGATCTTGGGGCCATTCCTAAACGGTATATCAATAATAAAGCCCATACCCTTACAGAAGACGCCGAGAGCGCCTCTATCGACGCAACGCGTAAACACGACGTGTTGCGTCTAGTGCGTACGTTGGAAAAGAGACACCTTCAAAAGAACCATAACGTCCAACGACTCCATTCCTCATTCTGGATGGTGCTACGCCTAACAAAGTCACTAAGGTCGTATATCAGTAAGTGTCCGTAAATGGATGACCAGTCTACAAATCTATCAATTTGCAAGAAAATGAATTTCTTGCTAAAATAGTGCTCATTACGTCTAGAAAGAAAATCACGCGATTTTAATTGGCCGTGCTCCGAAGTGCACGTGTACAGAAAAGTCCGGGTGCACCGAAAAGTCCTGCACCGAAACGTCCGTGCACAGAAAGATCCTAGACACGGTGCAAGTCAGGTATCCACTAACTAGAGCCACTAACGAGGAAGTAACGCGTAAGCCTTGTCATCTGGGTGGTATTGCTAGGTCACCAAGCCCACATCTGTGAGGGACAAAGATGCGGGACGCCGTATGCCCAGCGTGCCGATGGGCGCTGAGCATTAGGCAATGTTTTCTTTTTAGTCTAGTGTTAATGTTGGTAGAGGGCGCTGACGAATGCTTCTATGCTTTTATGACGTCGAAAGAATGGTGGTTATAGTGTCTACTTTTTTTATACGTTTATTGCATAGAGTGCAGCTTTTTCTGCAGTTCTTCTGTCATGATAACTAAATAGGTCATAACAATACACCATATATCGGCTTGGCGCCTCATATTCGTGACGTCGAGAAAAAGAGTGCTGTGCTAATGTCTCTTTCGATTCATGTAGGACTGTACACTATTTCAACTTGATTGTAATTTATAAACATGCAAACTTTCGCGTGAAAAATCAAGAAAGAATGCTTGGATGTAATGCATCATCCGTCGTCATCAGGTTCTACGACAAGGGCCATCGCGTCGTTGGCGTGGAGTTCGTCGAACCGGTTGCCCGGAGCTTTTTCATCGACAACAGTCTTGCTTTCGACGAAGCCGAGTGTCCTGTACTCAAGTGCAAGATATTTCAGGTAGGGGTTTTAACCGTTTGGACAATTCAATAACTCAGTGTACCTTCACACGCATGCGAGGTACGATGAAATAAGTGCTTTTTCGAACAGCTATATTGCTGGATGAACAACTACTTCGAAGGAAGGCTGCTTGCGCCACCTATGCTGTGTGTAATTTACCTTAAGTATATAAGTGTGTCTTATAGGCAATTGCAAGCATGGCGCCTCGACTGGTGCCCCATGCGTGCAAGGACGTGAAGCTTGCGAGTGAACATAGCTTTGGAAAGCTTGCAATTGCATGGGCTTCCTTGCACGAGCAGAGACATGGCGGCGGCCGGTCGCCTGGCTTGCAATCGTCTATACAGCGAGCTCTAGTAAGTTACAGGCCAAGAATTAAGCTAGCGGTAAATGCCCCACAAAGGAATTCATATATCCATCCGCCACCTCCGCATCCAATAGCGTCCCATCGTTTCCGTAACGTCGTAGCCAACGCGGGAGAGGGTTTTCGCCTTCCTGTAAATATTTTCTTTATCTTTCGACTTTGATTTAGCGTTGTGGAAGCCACGAAAGGGAGATTAGAGTTTTCCCCTCCGATGGAAACAAATACGACTTTGAGGGGTTAGGTTCCCCCCCCCCCCCCGATGTATACAAAGGTCATTTTCAGGGACTCGGTTCCCTTTCCGATGAATACAAAGGTCGCTTTCCTAAAAAGTGGGAGTCGGAGACAAGTTCGCATCACTCTGTAGCCAATATCTATTCATTGAAACGGAACAAGGGACGTTTCCAGTGAACTATTCTTTCGACTATGGATGGATGTGAAACGGGTGCATCACGCTTGTGGGTGGAGCTTCTCCTGCCTTCTTGACTTTTAACCGACTATAGTGTTTTAAAGTGAGTCTGTGGTGCATCGGAATGCAAACGGGGGCAGGCCAATCAAAGGGCAACATACAAAAGGCGTAGAAAACGTACAATGACGAGTCCGTCCAGCTCGCCTTGTCGTTGCTTGAGGTAGGAGGGAAGCAAACGTACGTGGGCGCATTTGAAGGGGTAACCAAATGCACGAAGCGTCCGAGTAGCAGACGAACTTGCATGCAGTATTGACACTTGTAGATATGGCACCCTGAATGGTGAACTAGAGTCACTAAATGAGCGGCGTTTGGAGTATCGGCTCTATGTTCCCCGACATTGTTATGGGCGCCGCCATTTTGGTGCTTGTGCAGAGCAGACGCAACTGCCGATCGTCATGATTCAAAAGTGCGAGACTTCCTCAGCATTAGATTCGGAGTCAGGAAGCTCACGTAAAATTGCTTTGCTTTATCGCGAATATTTGTGGAGGATGGAAAAGAGTTTCCTGCGATTCCAGATAAAGCTTCAGATAACTGGCAACCATGATTTTAAGCCACAATATGGGCAAGTATCGTTACTCTGAAGCGTAACTTATTTAGTGGCACTATGGTGCCCCATGCGTGCACGCGTATGCAACTTGCCCGTAAACATAGCTTGGGCAGGCTTGCAATTGCACGGGCTTGTCTGCACGATCAGAGGCATGGCGGCGGCCAGTCGCTTTGCTTGCAATCGTCTATATGAGAGTTAATACTAAACTTTTAATAGAAGCAAAGGCGAGTATGCCCCATCGCACAGGCATCAAGAGTATTGGCATTGGGTGTTGGCGTTGGGGTAGGAAGGATGGACGGATAGATGGATGGATGTTAATGGCTATACCCTTTGTATTGGGCCGTTGCTTGCGCCACCTGGCTTAATTCTATACAGCGAGGAGCGAGCGACGGAAGTCGTAATAATAAGGATGATGAAGATGGTGATAATAAGGACGACGGTTTTAATAAGAAGTTGATAGAATTTTAAATAATAGCATACGACGAAACTGTGGTCTGTTATCATCTAGCATTTGAGTTTGCCGTGAACCGCCACGTGTAATACGTAGTTTTGTAATGCAGAGTCTGA
>JAZHYW010035853.1:0-20633 GCA_037355805.1 Ixodes ricinus | reverse complement strand
GCTGCATATTGCTACGAGCATTACAAACGAGGCGTTAGCGACATCCACCAGGTGCTCTCTGCTTATTGTTTAATTCGTTTTAAAATTCCTTTTCGAGACATTTTTTAACAAGATATTGGTATGTTCCGTGTGGCACTGCTCTTTTGAACACATATAGACCAAAAAATGAGCGCCGAAATTTCGTTGTAGTATCCCTTTAAAGGGATACTTCAACGAAATTTGAAATATTCCCGTCGTGTTCAAAAATAAGTTGAATATGATCCACAATATCCGTAAATGACAATCGCACGTTTGTATTTTGATCCTGGTGACTGTATTTTCCGTTATAAACGGTCCACTCTGGCAAGCGCTCGGAGAAGGCCCAGCTTAGAGCACGTGACATCCAACGCAATCGTGACGTAGGTCGTCTCAAGACGAGCAAAGCTACGGCGAGGCTGACGTCGAGAGGATGGCCTAGTCGTCCCAGCCACCGAAGTGGCTGCTTTTGTACGAATTTTGAGTGACGGCTTAATCTTCTATAATCTTGTAGGGGTACAATAGCGACTTCTGCGGCACACAAAAGGGATTCTCGGGAAGAGGGAGTTCCTCCTTACCCCTTCCTCTCGTCGTGGCCGGGGGCGAGACGACCTCCGTCACTAGCTGTCAAGGTTCCTAGACGAGCATTACAAACGAGGCGTTAGCGACATCCACCAGGTGCTCTTTGCTAATCGTTTAATTCGTTTTAAAAATTCCCTTTCGAGACTTTTTTAACAAGATATTGGTATGTTCCATGTGATACTGCTCTTTTGAACACATATAGACCAAAAAATGAGCGCCGAAATTGCGTTGCAGTATCCCTTTAAAGGGCAGTGGTTCTCAACCATAAATAGATTGCGCACCCCTGGGCTTTTGAGGAACCCCACGGTAAAGAAGGGAGAGGATGTTGACCCATGACATTGTCATAACAATTTGCTTTTGCGCCTAAATTCGGCCGTCTTGCCCGCTTCATGCACACCTTTTGTGTCCCCTGCTTCTCTCGCATAGCTTCGTTGTTGTGCAACAAAGTCCACTTAACAGCTCATGTTATGCAGAGAACTAGAAAGGAATGAACATGTCTTAATTGTGACAAGGCCAATTTGTTGCATTTCCACCCAAGTTTGGCAGGAAGGAAAGCAGTGAGGGGTTTCACACGGGGCTTTGCCACACCCAAAAACGCTTTCACAGATACCGAGGTGTCCGCAAAGGCATTTTTTATTCTAGAAGCTCTCCCATTTCAGAGTACACTAATAGCGCATAATTGATGCGGATATTTGGCCACAAAATGTTTTTCCAAAGAAGGTAAGGGTGAGGGTAGAGGGGCAGGCAACCAGATACAATCATAGCTGTGCCTAAATAATCTGTACACTTTCATGAAAAACACGCTACAAAGCCACAGTATAAGGTGGCACTTACACGGCACACTACTATAAAAGGCGATCTGAAACCATAAACCGAGATATACATCATTCAGAGCGTCATCTTTCATTGTTCCATGTTTCGGGAGAGGAAATCGCAAGATATTTGTTCTGCATTTCGATGTTTACACTTACAGACAGTTTATGTATCTGCTTTTTTTTTAGCTGGAATCGAAATTCGCATTTCAACTTTTTATACTTGCACATATAAGCTAAAAACTATGATTACACAATAATCGGGACACAGAAACTCATCAGGCATAAATCAAAGTGCATCGGAACTTTGACATGTTCTAACGGAGTAGACAACTAATGAGAATAATAGAACTGGTGCTGGCAATATACAATTCAAGCGGCACAGAATCAGGCGGATTTTTTCGGTCGCGCACCAGTTACCTAGCTGTGTTTGGAGATTTGTGTTTGTCCTTTGTCCCCCTTGTTTCTCCTCTCCAGGGACTATTTTCGTCTTTCTTGTTCAACTAGCTTGCATCTTTGCATGATTGTTATTGAATAAGCTTACATTAATAGGAATCAATGAAAATATTATAAATTGGGTAGCTGAGTATTTATCTGGGCGTGAACAAAGTGTACTAAATGGTCAAAAATCTTCACCTGTACTTGTAACCTCAGGGGTGCCTCAGGGAAGTGCACTGGGACCCTTGTTATTTCTTGTATTTATTAACGACATTTGCGAGGGAATACAGTCAAATATAAAGTTATTCGCGGATGATTGTGTACTATACAGAGTTATAGTAAATGATGCAGACGTCTGTATGATGCAAAAGATTTAGGAATGTTAGAACGCTGGTGCGATCATTGGGGAATGTGCTTGAATATAAAAAAAGTGCAAATACATGTGTTTCGCTCGATCTATTGTTAGCACGGCTACATATAAGATAAAAAATTACGAACTAGAGCAAGTAGATAAACACAGGTATTTGGGAGTTAATTTTTCGAATAATCTAAAATGGAATGACCACATAAATAATATTTTTGAAAAGGCAAGTAAGATGTTATTTTTTTATTCGGAGGAATTTTAAGAATACATCCCGTAGCGTAAGACAAACATTATATTTTTCTTTTATCAGACCAATTTTGGAGTATGCCTGTGTTATCTGGGATCCGCCTCAGTGTTACCTCGCGATTAAGTTAGAGCGAATTCAAAATCAGGCATTAAGGTTTGTCACAGGCGATAATAGTCCGTACTCGAGCTGTACAGAAACAAAGAACAGACTGGGTTGGGATTTTCTTAGACTTCAGAGAAAGTGTTTCCGGTTAAAATTTTTTCACAATATATATCACGGGGAAACAGGCATTGAAAAGGGTCTCTACATTCTTGAATCACACCATGTATCTTCAAGGAAAAATCATTCTAAGACGGCTTTTATGACAGACTGCAGAGAAGCGTGCTCGAGTGAAAATGTAGTAGTGAATGATTGTCGATTGCATTACTGAAAATGTTTTTGAATGCGTTTTTCTTTTGTTCCCCTCTGCATAATGCCTAACGGCGCAGCAGGTATTTGTGTAAATAAATAAATAAATGCATTATCAACACGACATAAGCACAATAGACATAGGAACGCACAGGGATTTTAACTTAGTTACACAGATATATAACAGGAACTAAACGGTGATGCTGGTAAGGACAACGTTCAGTAAATAATGAGATGAGAGGGCAAAAATAAAAAAGAAGTGTATGTATGTTTATACAGCTTTTTCCATCTGCCTAAACGGGCGACTTGTCTCCCAGCTGTAGATGAGAAATTTAGCCAGTGCAGTACAACCGCTATCCTGGGTCTTTAACGTGCACCACGCAGTAGTGATAGACGACCGCACGCCGGTACGATGCTCATCCAGATCGAAACGGGCAGGGGTGGGGATCGAGCCCTGGATCCCTGGGTTCTCCAGCACGAGCTTTTGCTCGACGTGCTCCGGGCTGGTGTGCGCTAGCCCACTCGGACATTGATCCCCCGGCGAGAGGACACTCCTTACCATAGGATGCGTTCTCTCCTTTTATCTGACACGGCTACGAAGTATCGCGATAGTGTTTTAAATATACTTTAGAATATCCGTATCTCTGTATCGAGATACTTTTGAAAAAAGTATTTGTACTTCAGTAGTGAAATACACTGGCGATATGTCGCTTGAATTGCGATACTCTGCTGCAGGCTTGGGGATCTCGTTACGCTTGTTCCCGCTCGTCACTCAATGGGCGAATTTCGCTCTACAAACCTGCGTTTTAGGAATGCACCAGAGTATTGATTATTTTTCAGGTTCATTATGAAGATGTAATGAAGGTCGTACGACCCTGGAGCGCTGGAGAGTTTTAGTAATCCAGGAATAGGATAATTGGGACTGTTTTGAGCGCATTTTGAGGCAAATTTGAAATTAAAGTCAGATGACGAAGGTGACAGAACGAATGCTATTACATACTAGATGTGTCTACTATCTTAATTTTAAGACCCTTACGGGAAGCCCAGATGTCTTAATATGTGCGTATTTGTGTAAATAATTTGACAGGAACCGTTTTCGCCAGATTTATCCTCAATGGGTTCAACGAGATGGAAGTACCAAATGCCCCAACGCAGAGCATTTGATGTTGTTGCTGCTGTTTTCACGAGCTTGCACGTATGGCGACTCGTGGCATGAGTCCTTTGCTTGACACAGCGGAGATTAGTTTTGCCGGAGTATGGTCTGCGTAAGATTTCTGTCTACTGCACCACACAAAAAAAAAAGCACCAGTGAGAGGCGACGCATGCAAGACGTTGTGATGTTATGGCAACTTGCTCTGTCTTGCTGCCGCGCGACGAGTTTTCAATTTATATTTTATGGTGACCGGGGCCGATGCCATGACCTATGCAGCCAATCTAGCGGTAAGAACCTGCCACGTAACCTCACGGTCCTCGAGTCCCTAGGTCACACCTAGGTCACACTAGTAACTTGGAACATTTCTCAGTCAGGCAGTCGAAATAATTGGTCAGTTACGACGTTTTTCTTTCAAATTAATTGCATTAAAAATGGTGCTAAAACGGATTCGTGCATGTATTTATGTGCACTGTCGGACACTGTTAGCGCGAACACGACGTCGGTGATTTTCAGCATAAGGGATATACGTGCCAAACAAACTAAGGACGTCTGGAAAACTAAGAAAGACGGCAAGAACTACGCAGTAACACTGGATCAGTAACTCCCTGTGCATGAACTACGATCAAAATAAATTGAAGGCCACGTAATATAGTCGGATTTTCATTAAGTGCTGCTTTATTCTCTCTGCTCTATGCGAAGATGCTTGGTGTACGTTCCAAACCTCACTCGCAGGCTCGAAATTTGATAACAAGTGGCCGATAAAGGCTGCCCGGCAGAGAAATAATAAAAAGAGACACCTTTCATAGCCTACATACTTTATTCTTTACGTTTTGAATGTTTTGAATCACTCATAAAGATGCAAGACGGGGTCATTTTCATATAGTGACAAGACTGGCATATTAGCAATATATAGGGTGTCCCATATTCCCAAGTCACCAGGCTCGATTAAAATGGTCTGTAAAAATCGACGCCTGCACGTAGCAATCTAAACTTTTCGTCAAAAGTGTATTTCACAGTAGAAGTTGGTTCGAATTTCAGGTAATTGGTTGAACATATTTAAAAACTAAAAGCGCGAAAAGAAAAAAAAAAACCGAGGACGACTAGAAGAGACACACACGACAGGGCGCAACTTACAACTCGTTTAATCTATAGCAAAAAAACATTCACCACGAAACCGACAAGACACACATCCCATTCACTCCCAACCGCCACAGATCCCATTTTATACTTTCACCCTGTGCATGATCGTAAATACTATAGCTCCGATTCATATAGGGTCACTGATGGGGCACTAACACAAGCACTAACACAAGTCACAATCTGAAATTAAAAAAAAAAAACGCTTTCTCTATTTTTGCGTATTTATTGTTTCGTGCCAAGATAACGGTGTTGTCGAAATAAGTGCACCGCTAGATTACCACAGGGTGCTGACGTGACCTCATTGACAGTTGAAGCTGAGCGCGCTCTGCAGTAGAACAGGCGTCTGCCACATGTACCACAGTGTTGGGACACCGCCAGGGTCGCGACTGGCCAACACCTGCTATTGCAGAGCCTCCGCAAGTGGGGCATATACAGTTACTCTAACACCTCCTAGAGTTTCTCGACAGGAACTCTAACACCTCCTAGACATCAAATCCTGCGCGTTACGTCACATGATGTCACGTCCGGGAGGCCGGCACGGGCGCTGATTGGATGCGAGTGCCGCGTCAGCGTTCGCGTGGGGGCCCGCTTCCTAATCAGCGCCCGTTCCGGCCTCCCGGACGTGATGTCATGTGGCGTAACGCGCAGGATTTAACATAATACTTCTATGACGCCATCAGGCGGAAATTGAGGGACCACTTTTTTGGACGCGGTAAACACACGAGTCGGAGACGCGTTCCGGGCACCATAGCGCCATCTATCATTACGAGCTCCAAACGCGCCCCGCAACTACACTCGGCCGTCTGCGTCGCCACCCGCCGTTGACCCTGGCAAGTCTCTTGGCCCTATTTTTTACACAAAGGGAGCTACGCTTTCTAATTTTACGAAAAAAAAAAAACTACATGTGTAATACTCCTTTGACGAAAAGTCTAGATTGCTACGTGCTGGCGTCGACTTTTACCGTCCATTTTAGATCGAGCTTGGTGGCTTGGGACTCCCTATTAGCCCCGAGAGCGAACAGAAGTGTCGCTGCGATCGCCGCGCCCTGATTGGGTGAGGTGTACCGTGACGTCAGGGGAAGGAGTCCGCTCGGAGATCTCGCATCCGGCTCGCTTCCCTGCACCGGTTTCCTGGTTTGGCGTTGTGTGCCGGAAGCTCTTCGAGGAGCGGGACCTCGTTCACTCGGTCTACAAGGCGCTGGGTTAGGCCGATACCGACGTGCTTCCCGTACATTTTATAAGCGCACTTGTCCGTTTTACCTTTATAATTCCGATTAACCTCCCCGTCCGTCCACACGACACCAGGCAATCTTGCGAGGGGTCGGTGAAGCGGCGGCGTAAGTGTTTCAGACGCTGGAACTTTGTTCCTTGCATGTCCATGATTTAGGAGAATATTGCATCCCGCTTTGCCGGCATTTGAAATGGCATTTATATCATGGGCCTTTGGGCGGTCGGCAAATTAGCTCGCGACCCCGACTCTGCCCGTGCCACTCTGCATGCGCTGGTTCGCAGATGTTCTAAAGCCCCCGGGTCTGGAGACCTTTGAAGTGCTCGTGGAATAGGGTTGTTTTACATAAATGTAGCTTTTTCGTGAATTAATAATATAGCTCATACACGTATGCAGGCATGTTTTATTTTTTTAGACGATGCACAGTGACTGAAAATTAGTTTGTATCGTAGCAGGAAAAACTGCCGAATCGCCCCCAGTTGCCTGTATGAAATGTATTGCGCTGCCCAAAATATGCACAGCAATAGTACCATAACTTGGAATATTTATACTTTTTCCTGACATTCTTTCTTTATTCCAGCCTTGGGTATTCGGAAAATACATCGTTTAGTATGAATTGTCATTTCCAATTAAAAGAGACACTGCTGCAGGTCCCCAAAGGCTTTTTCAGCCTCCAAACTCCCTGCAAACAGGAGGAACAGCAAGCATTCGAATGGCTGTCCAATGGTAGATGCTGCACTAGTAGCAGACAATCTGGAACCTAGGAAGGGTGACAGTTTGCGTGAGAAAAGCTTCTGGTATTTTAGCTTCAGGACAATTTGATGTAGCTAAAATCTCAATTTTAGAGTCTCAGGAACTGATAGCGGGCTAGACACCTTCGCTTACGTTTGTTGTACATTACTTGAGAAATGATATAAACAAGTCCACAGATACCACCAGGGGCGTCCATTCAAATACTATCCGAATCCAGCAAAGGTCAAATGCGAGCAATGTATATAAATAAATGTTCCTTCTCTTACTTTGCCGCTGTACTTGGGCTGTCTCACTCTGATCCTCTCCCCATGGCCCAGACTGTATTTAACATGTTGCTCGAGCGTCATGCAGCTTTTCTGCTTCGGCGATCTTGTTTAAAACAGAGATACAAAAAAAAGTAAATAGTATACATAATTTACTAATTCATTCAGACCATCAGCAGCATTTATTGTGTGAGATGTAAATCTATAGTGATGCTGCTGCAATTGTGGCCGTATTTCTTCATTTTCATATACCAGCTGCGATTCATGCGTTGCCTGCCCTGTCAACCATGCCTGAAATGTTGGTTGAAGTTTTGCTCTGCAGCTGCAGGCCATACTTCAATAAAGCCACATATGAAAATTCACACTTCCTACGAAAAACGCGCAAAAAAAAATTAAATTGAAATGAGCGCGCCGACAGTTAACGTCGCCAAAGCTTCCACAGGGCGAGCGGTCCGAGTAGGGAAAAATTCTGTCCTCGCCATGACGTCACCCCGGTTCGCCGTAAGGGGGGCGCCACGCGAACTTCTCGGGGTAATGCTGGTGAGCCTTGAACACGCTCAATATTCCTATCGATTGTTATTTTGCTTAGAATCGTTGCTTGTTTTTACACATCTGCTGTGGAACAGAGGTTTGGGCCTGAAATAGAGCGAAGTTAAACATCGTTTCAGTTATGAAGAAAAATGCGCCAACTAAAGCGATTGCACTTTTACAATGTTAATAAAGGTCCATACTATTCGGTACGACCCAAATAACAGAAGTGTTTTGTGTTATTTTCCGGTGAAGAGACAGAATGCACGGGCGTTTTCCCATAGGAATGCACAGGAGCACCGCAAAAGTATACACTGCCTCCCGCAACTCGCATAGACACTAGCACCAGTTGAGCCCCTAGCGTACATTATAATAACTCTCATGTGCAATCATATTTAAGCGTCTACCTTTTTTTTTTTTTTTTGCGGTTCCCACATCTTTTGTGGTTCAGGCAACCCAGTGGGCACGGAGAGAGTCACTAAATATCAATGCATCATATTTTAATCGGACGACGCGGAAACCTCCTCCTCCTACGGGGACGCCCCGTGATGCCGAGCGCGCGCGGAATATGACGAATTCGTGACGTCGTCGGTCCCGGACAGCTTTTGCCTAATAACGTTGGCTCCTGCCTTACGACTAATCAAAACCGCTAAAAGCTTTTTTTTTTTTATATTCGAAATTTAAAATATAAGTGGCGCGAACCGTTTCAATTATTTATGAAAGTAGTTTTTGTTCAATATTTTAGATGAGAAAAGAAACAAATGCAATTTAGAAAGTACGGAAACAAGAAATGACCCGTCGACATCCCCATCACCAAGCGGTGGAAGAGGCGGCGCAGGCGCCCCCGCGCATGGCCTCGGAGGTCATGCGCGGGGGCACGACCTCCGAAGACGACGCACGACGCCGGCGGCACATTTTGCAAGAAGCGAAAGTACGAATTACGTACTATATATGCTGTTCGATTGATGAGACTCGTTGAATTTCTGGTTGTAAGAAGGGAATACCCACGCAGTTCGGCATTCCTGTGTTGTCACATATTTTCGTAGGTTCACACGCCTGGATATATAGTGCCGTAAAATAATCAACATAAAAAGAAGCAATAATTTCAGCTGCATTTGTTCTGTCGTGCACACACTCAACAAAAATAGCTTTCATTTGTTTGTTCTCAAGAAACCTTGAGGAACCTAAAAAATCTCAAGGAATTATTTTCGCCATTGAACACAAAAGAAAAAAATAAAACGCGGCAATTTAGCTACCACCAGCGTCCGGGAGTGACCTTTTTCGGGAGATCGCTAGGCGCATGCGCCGACTCTGGGAGAGGGGAGGAAAGGGAAAGGCGCCATTTTTGGTGGCTCTCTCGTCCGCTCGTTTGCTCAGACAGTGCTTGGTTAGGCTCGACTCCTCCGCTTTTCTCGCGGCTAGGCTTCATAGTCGTCATTCCTCAGCACCGCGCAGCTATAGGTTACACAAATAACAGCAAAAATGGTTCAAATGCACGATTTTATAGAGTTTCAGCAGCCTTTTGCGGGTGGTGCACGAAAGCATCCGATGTCAAACACCCCGCCCTTTTTGCCCGGCTTTCAAAAGCCTACGACGCGAATCCCCCGTGTTGTGGCTGGGTCATCAGTGTGATGGCGGGACATTCTGCTTTTAACTAAAATACAGTAAATGTGAACATGATGGTAGACTTGAAACTGGTTAGGAAAACGAAAACGCAAAAAAAGACAGAAAAAGAACAGGCAACGTCTCTTCACACGTTGCCTGTCCTTCCTTTGCATTTTCCTTTTCTTACCCCAGTCTCAGGTTTAATAACTGAAAACGAGCGTGTTGATGAATAGATACGAATACATGAAGGGATAAAACATCAAGGAAACAGGACTTCTTGAAAGAAGTCCTGTTTCCATCCCTGTCGTCGATGTTCTTTCCTTTCATGCATTCGTATATCAAGTTTATCATAATGTTCAACTTACACCAGCTCGCCTGCACTCTTACTATATTTCCGTTAACATTAAATGTGCACGCGAGGTTGTGTGACGTAATCATGCCGTAGCCGGTTCTTAAGTAAAGAATAACAAGATAAAGCTTTCCGTTCTTCAAGCGTGTGCTATACACATTCGCGTCTTGCCATGTTAAAAGTGAAGAGAAAACACAAAAAGTATCAGTCACTGGCAAAACATTTAAAGCGTGCAAAACGAATTTAAGCCTTACGGAGACAGAATCCCGATGGAATGCCTTGGCTATCAACCGTAAACTCCCCTGTTTGCTGGGGCCACTTTGTCGAAGGCTCGTAAACGTGCCGAATTCGAAGAGAGATTGTTTCTAACATACCGTTCCTTACTTTT
This sequence comes from Ixodes ricinus, assembly GCA_037355805.1. Taxonomy (NCBI): domain Eukaryota; kingdom Metazoa; phylum Arthropoda; class Arachnida; order Ixodida; family Ixodidae; genus Ixodes; species Ixodes ricinus. The sequence continues at coordinate 10,361 of JAZHYW010035853.1, read as the reverse complement.
TGACGGTGCAGGCAAGCCTTTGCGATATAAAGACCGCCCGGATTTCACACCGTTCGAGTTTGTTTACACATTCCCGAATACGGCGATACCCCGTGCGGTTACGCGGTGCACAGGACGGCGAAGTGATGAACGCAATAAACTTGAATAACTTAATTAAGCGATCAAGGATAGCAAAAACAGCTGTTTGTAGTGGCCGGGCCTCATAAACGGAGCTTACAAGCTCCGCACAAGGGGAATGGTTGGGTCGGTATCGAAACTGGTCACCATTACTCTCCTTACAGAACACTCTGCGACTCTGCCTTGAAAGCCGACTCCTTCCTTAGTTGCTTGCAAGACGCAACACCGAAGTGACGATTAAGTGACTCCGAGTCGATGGTAGGAACCGATGCGGCGTCGGCGGTCTATTCATTCTTGAAGGTATAAAAACGAACGAGATCCTCTATATCGTAAACAGTGGCTTTTGTTAATCCTCCAGGGGCCCTAATCTGGACACTTGGCGAAAAAGTTGGCGAGAAATTCGGCGGCTGCGATTGGCCGATGTCGCACTTGACCTTGGCGCCTGCGAATCACAGCCGCCGTATTTCTCGCCGACTTTTTCGCTAAGTGTTCGGATTTGGGCCCCCGGTCGTCCTCAGTCATTTCGAAGAAAATATGCACGCGAAACGAAGACAGAAATACACGTTCAGAATGGTGAAAGACGGAACAACGCCACCAGAGAACACACGTAAACACATGGACCGGGAGACACGCCAGGCCTGGCGCGGACGACGGAGAGACGGTCCCGGAGCCACCAAAAGTGTTTCGAGCGATTCCCGCGAGGGCGCGCCACGATCGTGGCCAAACTATGAAAAAGGTCGGTTGTGTTCCTACGCAGGTTGCCACAGCTCACGGACGAGAAAACCCACAGCCTAGCGCAGTCAGGCAACACTGGCGTACACTCTCAAAACCAAAGACGGGCGCTGTAAATCCCTTCGTTCGAGACTGCCGTAACTATTTCTCCTTTTCTTGACAAAAGATTCTCCCGAAGACGGTATTTGCCTGGGTATTATACACAGCAAATATGTTATAATTTTGCTATTTTCTTGAAGTCTTTTAATTCACCGGACGTTTCTTCCATTAACCCGGAAAGAATCGTCGTAGAGTCATAACAAACGCATTTGCAAAGGCTTTGCGGGAAAGCGACTTTAATTTGCTAATTTTTTTGTAGGTTATGGGAAATAATTATTCATTTATTATAAACTAACAAGCGTTAAAACGTTAGCACGTTATTAAAAAAAAAAAAAAAACTTTTTACTTTTAGAGCGAAGCGCCATCATGCATTAGCACATCCGTCCAAAGAGTCGTCCCACACGGATTTAAAATAACGTTTCTGAAGGAAGATTTTCTGATAAGAACATAGCGAAGATAAATAATGAGTTAATAAATTATTACACATATATTCTCCTTTAAATATATGGTACTTGTCGCTTTAGATAAAGTTAGTCTCATATATACCCAATTTTTCTTGAACATTAAGTAAGCCGTTCCGGTCGCTAATAGATTGCGGGGGGAAAAGCTAAACTTAAAACATGTTAGTACGCGCGAAAATGGGTGTTAGTGAAAAACTGATGTCTGTGCCGCGTAGTTCTTGACGCTGAAGGGGAAATATATTGCAATGGGTCTAAGCGCGAGTCTGTCCTTGTTGAATGTGAAACAAGAATTTCAACCGCGCAGGATTTCCTTCCTGGCCTGAAGGGTCTGTATTCCGTTAGCCTGTATAAGCTGAGACGGGTGAATCCAGCCCTTCTATGCTTTCCGTTTTCCCGTAAATAAATAAAAAATAAAAAAAAATAAAAAAAATAAAGGCTACTGCTTGCGAGAAAAATCGATTTTTCGTTCTTCGTTCCAGAGGTATGTAGGAAACAGATTAATTTGCACTGTAAACTTGGCCAAAATCCGAAAATTGTTCCACCGCCGCACATTTTTCTCAGATAGCATTTCCTGTAAAATGTATAGATAAGCGAAATCAAAATAAATAATAATTAAAGAACATGGGACAATTAATTATCTGGTAAACCGAAATAGGAAAAGAAATATAAGCAGATTAACCTATTTATAGAAATAAAATGCATATTTTACGCTACTCGCTTCGCTAGCCGAGAATGACACTACAATTCCACGTTGTGGTATTGGCGCTTAATGTTACATCAGGCTATGGCTTGTATACGTACGACACATGATATCGCTTGGTGCTTTTCAAGAACCATTTTGCCTCCTGTATATAACACATTTCGAATTGGTGTCGTTTGTTTTTCGAGGTGGGTTCCTATTTCGAGCAGTTAAGAATTTTACCTGAATTTTGCAATAAGAAAGGTCGTAAAACATCGTCTTTTTAATGTTTATTTTCAGAGACGTTGCCAGTAATTACAAGGAAGGAAACATAAACATATTAGGCTTAATGAGGTGTCAACTGGTGTTAACCATAACATGAAACACAGCCAAACTGAGCCATGTTAACAAACCCTGAAAATGGTCCGTAAAAACCAGCAGAACAAAAAAAAAAAAGGACCGGTCGTGCAGTTAGTTGAAGCGCCGAGCAGTTTGGCGCAATTCGTCAATGCAGCCGAGTCCGCGTACTTGGCACGGACCTCGCCGGGCCAGGAAAAAGCGACAATAAAACGGGTTCATACTCTTGATAGCCATAGTCCCGGCAGGTCCGCGAACCTATTTCATGACATTTGCGCACGTGATGCACAACATTTCTCAGGTCCGCGGAATTGTCCCCGGAGGCGTTTCTGCTGTCCACGGACCCTTTCTTGGGTTTTTGCCTGTTTTTCTTTTTTCGCCTAGAACATGGCAGATTTGGAACCCCAGCAAAGGCGACGTCACGGATTTCGTAGGAACTTGTTCGGGGACAAGTCCGCCGTGTGAAGCGAAATGAGCGCTGCATCACAAGGTAAGCTCTCCTTTAGCGCTGACGGATAATGATGAGGTACCCCTGTGGCGTATGTTTGAACAGGGGACACTAAACCACTTTTTATTTAGGCTTACAATTCAATCTATATGATTTAAGCATCGTAAAAACCCAATATTACATTCGTGCGTCACGATTTTAAATTTAAATTTGGTGTCTAAAGATCAAGGCCAGATGGCGCCATCGGACAAGAAAGGCCAGAGCCGAATATTGGGAGAGCTTGGTCCATTCATTGGTTTGAGTAGGCGAGTATCCCGCGGCCAACCACAGGCCGCGGAAACAGCCCTTAGCGGTGGTCGTGAGCTCTAAAAATGCGACCCGACTAATTTAAGCCGTTTTAGCGTCGCTGAGTAAAGGTGTAACTCTTGGTGACTGAAAATTTGGCGCATGTGATGGTTTTCGTAACTTCCATATTAAACGGCAGAATAAACGAACGCGCGTTCCAAACCAGGGCAAACTGCATAGTTGCAATTATTGCTGCTGCGAGATTCAACGTTTCTCTTTCACGCTTTAAATGTCGTTTCCAATACTGTGGCGTCGAGGTCTGCTGATTGACCGACGCTGTGTCGCACTTTTAGTTTACGCTCTGACCGCGGGGGGAATATCCGGCGCTGCTGGCGGCCTTTGCTCCGCCCATTGGCCAAACTCTCCCCATATGCGGCTCTGGGAAAGGCAGAGTCCTGCCTTTCGTCGTGCAACGGCGTCCTCTGTGGGCTGCCATAATTCCTGAGGTAATCGATTTTTTATATCAACTTTAATATACAAATCAGCCACGTATGAATGTAGTGTTGGGTTTCTTAGGATGCTTGAGCCCATGATTGAGTTATTACCATAAATAGTCTACCGCAGAAAGTAGTTCAGTACCTCTTTCAATTTACAAAACAACATCCTTTTTTTTCTTTTTTTTTCGGATTCGCCGTGACGTGCACAGCGACATGTGTTTGTGATGGCCAAGGCCGGGACAGCTGTGGCTTGTATGCAGCAACGGCCGCCCTTTCCAGTGCTGTGCGCTTCTTCCAGACCTCGTCACACCTGACAGCGCATCTCGCCTCTAGACGCCCAGCTGCGTTGGAGCTGCGGAGTTCTCTCCTCAGACCACGCATGTGCGGAGTCATAAAATAATAATAATAATGAAATAAAACAGCCTGCGTGTGTGTGTGATGTTTCAGAAAACAACGACAAGAATATGGCGAACTCGGAGGTTTCGAGGCACCTGGCGGATGATTCAGTTCATTGTGCATTGTTCGCCAATCAAGAGCTGAGCTCTGATGGTTGACGGACTCTTAACATTACTGTGCTTGTTTGGATCGTTCCTGTCATACACTGGCAATAATAATAATAATAATAATAATGATAATAGGTTCTGGTGGTCCCGTTGTTGGCCTGAAACTTCGGTCAGCTCCTCCGGCAGCAGCCCCGTGAATGACGCCTCCAAGAGCAAGATCATTTTCTCTTTTAGTTCATCGCAGCAAGATGCGATGTGAAACATCTTTACACCTGCTTAATTGCGAAATACGTCTAAGAAAATTAAGACCTTCTCGGAGCCACCGGGAGTTTTCTCTAATCACGGCTAGAGCTACTAATTGAGCTACGCTTTAATGTATCACGACACGTCAGCCACCTTGGTGCTCAAAAATCATTGTTTTTCCGGCTATCCAAAGCTTTATTTGACATAAAAGGAAAAGATTTTTTTGTCCTCCAAAAACGTTAAAATACAATCTGCGATGAAAAGAACAAAAAAAACAACAACAACACAACAACGAGATCGTACTGAGCTTCCCGACGACCGCATCTAAAAATGCGGAAGTCGCATTCGCCAATCGTCATTTTATTTAATTTCATATATTTAATTTCATTTATTTTTCTCGCAGGGTCCAAATGCATTACAGAGAGAAGTGAGGCACTGTAACATACGTATAAATGCAACAGCAAAATAAAAAGTCATAATAGCTTTTTAGTTTTAGTCCTTTTTTTTAGTTTTTTCTTTCTAGTCTGCATTAGGCAGGCAGAAACAGTTTCTTAGTCGTCATAGAAAGCCTTATTATTACGGGTTCTTTTTTAAATCTAATACCGTGACTATCTTTGCTTTTGATGTGTGTGTGTGTGTGCGCGTGTCATCCATGCTATGAAACTGCCGGTTTGGGGGGCCTTTGGCTTTGCCAAGCCTGTAGAGCCGTTTGTACCGAGAGAGTTTGGCCAATGGGCGGTACTGCTATGTCCGCCAGAACCAGCGGGATTGCGAAAGCACAAAATGGTTTTACTTCTCTCCCTCTTTCTTTATTCCTCGAGAAAATCGCAAAGAATTCCATGAGTTCTAGCCTCAAAATGGCGGACGGAAGTAGTCATCCCTCGGTTGTCAGGTTCAGTGGCGTAACCAGGAATTCTTTTTCGTTTCTGGGGGGGGGGGGAGGAGGAGGAGCTGGATGAGGCGCTGCAGTGGCTGAGATGTTCATGACTTGTGGTGCGGAGGGGAGAGGGGGGAGTTCTAGTGATTTAATTCTTCTTACGCGGTGTACGTACCGGCTAGTGCAGGCTAGCTTAGACGCATTCGGTGGAGCATAGCTTGGCGCCGTGGAGTGAGACTGCGAGGTACACGAAACGTTGGATGAGGGTCGATAGCTCGTGCGCGTGTCTCATTGATCAGTGGCGTCATCCCAGAGTAGCGTGTGGCCTTCCCCATTAGGTTTAAGGCTCGTTCCGGCACTTGCAACCGAGTACGGACCGAGAGAGACAGACCGGTTCTTAATCCTTCCTGATGACATCTTAGGACCAGCTCCGCAGCAGCGCGCCTGGTCCTAAGACGTCGCAGCAAGAGGCTTAAAAACCGGTTCTGTCTCCTCTGCGGTTGTACTCGGTTGCAAGAGGTGAACGCTTCGTAACCCTCTCTTTTTGTGTCTGACCTAGTAAATGGGGCTTGGATCCCGTGAATGGAGTTTTGAGCATTTTTTGCCACTGACGTCAGTCATTTCATTGCCTGGAACGCCGTAATGACTGTGCATCCAGCGGGCCGCTCGATGCCCAATGAATGACCGCACCATCTACGTCCTAATGTAGTTTAAGAATGTCCATGTTAGAGTATGTTAGAAAACATGCTCCAACAGTAGGAAATGATGCTAGAGCGTTCGCTAAGATAACTAGCAAAACCAGCATTCAGAAACCCGAAGACCGATGCGTAACAGCTTCAACAGCAATAAATTGTGATCTACGAGGGCAACCGCCTTCGAACAGTCAAAATAAATAACATCAACTTGACCACGGTACCCAACTATAAGTTTAGCGAACTCCAAAAAGGTTACACGATTTGCTTCAACGTATCGTCCACGACAAAAAAAAAAAAACGTGCTGATTTGGACTGAGTGTCTGCTGAAAATGAAAAAACTCACACGCCTAAAGATTACTTTTTCAATAAAACATCAAACAAAGAAGAAAGCAATGCAATTGGTCTCTAGTTATCGATACACATGGAGCTTCCAGATTTTTGTGCACGCACAACCAAAGCAGTTTTCCACGCTGAAGGAAATGCACTTGTTTTTAAGGACATGCTAAAAATGTGATTCAGTACAGGCGCTAAGATATCTAGAGCACCCTTTAACAATAAAGGCCGGGATCCCATCTTCCCCACATGACTTTTTTGGAGCAAGTTCTTTTATGGACGAGACCACGCTCATCAGTAGTCCATAAAGAAATTGACATCAGAAGGCGATTTTCAGAAGACAATGGCGTTGTTAGACTGGGGTAACATGGAGCGTTTCCATTGGTTCATTTGGAGATTTCGAGAGGCTTGTTTAAAGAACGACAACCTGTTTTTCAATTGTCAGACTGTAGCACTTTCCATAAGGTTTTGGGTCCAATCTCTGATTTGTTTGTTACAATTATTCATGTAAACATTATGAGCGTACGCAAGCATTGGGACGAGTTCCGAGTTCTTATACGCCACTGCACTCCTCTAGCAGATCTCTTTGTTCTCACCGAAATGAAAATTCGGCAGAGACACTTAAAGGGCTCCTGAAAAGAAAAAAAAAGTTGTTGAGGTTCTTTAGTCTCGTTACCGTGAATCAAGGAAGGAGGTGACGTCTAGGTGATGGTTGGATAAACCCTTTTAACAATGATATCATAAATTCCATCAAGACTAAGGAAATGTTATGGTTACGATGCTGCCATGCTCCAAACGGTGCACAGTTGCGAGAAGGGCTTCGCTGTGCTAGATACAAAACCAATGTCATAATTAGGTCCACTAAGTGTAGCTACTTTTAAAGTGAAGTTTCTTGACACAAGGTTGAATTCGCCGAAAACATGAAAGTTGAATAACACCTTTAGAGGGCGGGTATCTAAACAATCTATTGTCGATTTTGTTCAAAAGAATTTTGTCCCGCACTTACAACCAACTGTCAATGCTCTCAGCAAACTTTTTGTGGCGTCATCAGGTATCGCTAGAGATAGTGGATTGACGTCAAATAGATCGAGCCATGATGGGCTATCGGCTTCTGCATATTTGCCGCCTCTTGGTTTATACACGTTACGCATGTTCCATTGTGTTCAATATCAAGACTGGTACTGATGGCATTCGTGTCGGGAGCCGTTTCGAAAACTACAAATATTTGTGAGTGCGTTGACAGCATGAAATATTTGGGAGTATTTTTTAGATTCAGATATCTGGAATTGACATCTATCGTACGTTTGCAGAATGCTTCGAAGTGTTTGCTGTATACTTTTCAATTATAAAGTGTACATGCCGTTCGGTGTCAAAAAATTCAATCGCATACGCTCTTGGCTATAACATTCTTAGGTATGGCATCACCCTTATTGCAAACTGTTTAGACTTGTGACGCACCAAAGTTGATCGCATTTTGACGGACCTGCTAAAAGTGTGGCGTATCACTTAGATATTTATTCGGAAAATATGTTCTAAGCTCTAGAGATGCCGAATTTTTCTTCACGTTTTCTTGGAAACTGTTGTGCTTTGTCGTGCCTGGTCCAATAATTTCAGGCGCCTTTTTGTTCCGAGCAGGAATCTACGTGAAGCCCCTCGTTTCGTCACGCTGTTCTACGCGTTATGGGAAACGAGTTCGCTCCTATTATGCGCCCTCAATATTTAATAAACTTCCAGAAGACGTTCTGAACGCTAGGTCAAGGCAGGAATTGAAGAATATGTTAACCAATATAACTCTCTAACGTCGCCTTACTATGCTTTACTTTTTCATTTGCATGGTAATTTCTGCCGCCAACAAACGTGTATTCTTCTCTTTCATCTCTCGATTTGCCGGGTTCTATCTTATTAGCCGCATCTGCCTTGGACAGACCCGTAATTTTATTGTGTATATAAATGTGTGATTTATAAAGGTATTATTATTGTTATTATTATTCAGTTGTCGTATCACTCATCATTCTATTGATGATTCTTTAAACCAAACATTTGGCAGTAATTTACGTCCTGTCGTAGAGAATTCCAACGATTTCTTTGCAAACTTTTTTGGTCACGCAAGATATTCAACTACCTCTATTGAAAACGTCGTCCCTGTCTGTACTACAAGAAACCAATCTATACTCGATTTTGTTCAGCTTGAAGCCGAACACGTCACGTGGAAATGAAAATATTCGTCTTTCCGACCTTCGCAGAAAATTTGGTACCCTGAAGTGTTTCAATATAACCGTTCTGTTTATAAAGAACGGTCATATTGAAGTATTCTGGTGTCAATATAACCGTCCTGTTTATAAAGAACGGTTATATTGAAACCAGAGGCATTCCTGCCGATCTTAAAACGGCAATGGTGCGTCCTTTGAGCAAAGGTGGTGCCAGAAATATTATTTAGAATTACAGACCAATTTTCATTTTACCGATCATCGCGCAAATACTTAAAAAGCACGTGTTTCACATAATGATATATTTTCTGGACAAGTTCAATGTCATCATCGTTATAATCATCAGTTTATTTAATATGCTCATGAACAGCGAGATTGCATTAATTATGATGCACAGTTCGTTTTCGTACAAGGAAGGTATACACAATCTTTTAAAAAAATTTGTTGACCAACTTCACTATGGTTTTGATCACAACCTTATCACCTCAACTATATTATTAGACGTATCTAAAGCATTTGATACTGTAAGTAACAGATTACTTTTGCGAAAACTATACAGCAGAGGCTTTCGTGGCTTTTTCTTTTCATTTTTGGAGAACTATCTTGGTTATTGCTCACAGTTGGTGTTTGCAGGTTGTATTCAAAGTTCTCAAAGCAAACTTAATGCTGGCGTACCACAGGGTTTAATTCTATCGCCTCTTTTGTTTTACATTTTTCTAGCGAGCTCGTAGATTTTGTACCAGTATGTAAGATTTACCACTATGCAGACGACACTGTAATATTGTCCCAACACATCAATTATTTAAATTCCATCTGCCAATTGCAATGACATGCGACTGCGATCATGGGCTGGTTTGAGAGGAACATAATTGCTCTAAGTGTAGAAAAAAAACATGTGTTTCTACAATTTTCTTAAAACGGTCAATCTTGGCTTTTAATTTATTTTGCTCCCTTCTAGTTGTACTCAGTGCACCTGCGTCCCTTAGGAGTACACAAATAGCGTTACGTACCTCGACATATTTCTTGATATTGGCCTGCAAATGGCATGTTCATTTCACAGATATTTGTAAAAAAAAAAACTGAGACGCGTCAGCTGTCTCTTGTATCGATGTAAATGTTTTATGCCCTTTTCTATAAGAAACGCTATTGGACAGGCTCTTGGATATAGTATCCTTCGTTACGGTATTACCGTTTTCGGAAATTATTCCGCTTTCTGGAAGGCAAAGGTTAACTCCTCCTTTAATGATATCTTTAAGGTTAACTTAAAGCTATCGTTACGAGCGCTTTGTACAAGCCCCTGTCACCTGATGACGCCAACCTTTATGGAACTACTTGAATTACCTAACTTCCAAAATATTTACGTTCATTCAGTTGTTTTACGCAACTTTTGGAGCACTGAATTCAAACTTTCAAGCTTATCTACTCGTTCCCTTCGTCACGTCCAGAACTTCCAACCAACCTATTGTGTTTTTATAGCGTTCTGCTTCCTCCTTTGATAAAAAGCAGTTTTTTTTCTATCTTTAATGCACTTATTTATTTGGACATTTGGAACACTACACTTCGATTAGTGTTAGTGTGTATACTTTTTACACGATATCGGATATATTTCTTGAATACTTTTATGTGTATGCGTTTATTTTTTGGGTGTTGAGTGGCTATGTTATGCTATGCTTAACTTTTCAATTGAAGGGTGGAATCACACAAGCCACGTATTGTCTTTGATGTGCCCGTTTTCTTGAATAGACCCCAGGTTTGTGACAATAAATTTATTATTATTATTATTATTATTATTATTATTATATTATTATTATTAAAAATTACTGCAAAA
>JAZHYW010035852.1:0-30789 GCA_037355805.1 Ixodes ricinus | reverse complement strand
TTGCAGTTTGTCGCAGTTACTATATTTATCAAGATATCCATTCTCCGTGAGAATATTCTGCATGACATCAAGTCACTCAACATAATCTACTTTATTTTATATTATTTCCTAGTGATATCTCACCGCGGTGTTCTTATAAATAAATCTCGCTCTCGCTTTTAGTTTGCACGTAAGCTAACGCGCACTTGTAAAATGAGAAGAACCGAAAATGTTTCGTTACAGAATTTAAAATTAAATAAAAGAATCGGGTGCGAATTTTATGACAAGGTGAAAATAGTAAGCCATCATAAATGTAATAACTTGTCTCTGTGCTGTAGTAGAGCAATGCTGCCAGAGGAGTATAACAGAAAATCTATCGTTTCATGCTCGACGAAGAAACTCTTTATTTATTCATTCATGTTTATGTGCACACCCATCGGCAAACGCGGTGGTTCGCACACGCAACGTCGCATATTTGGCTCGAAATACCGCATGAGCGGTTTTGTTATGAACAAATTATTTCTCGAACGAGGGAGCATTATTAGCCAGATTCCTTTCCTACCTCGGTGTAGAATGTTTGAAACAAGAATGAGATAGACAAAACTCTTCAGGGTACGGGTACTCAGGAAGGAACAGAGTTGTCCATGCACGTATATTCATAAAAGATTAAAATAATAATTTCGTTACTGAGGACGCCGATGTTGATACCACGCTGTCATATTGAACATTCCTGCACGCTGCTGAGAGTGCTGAACAGAGATGCCTGGAGACAGGGATGTAAAACACGGTCGACCGACTTTGCATGCAGTAAAATATAAAACTACCTAATCTATTATGTTACAAAAATTGTTCAACATTAGCAATTGTTTTTTAGGCTTCTTGGAGAGGTATTCATAATTATTTTCTCTTAGTGGGATGTGAGCTTGTACAGAGACTTAACAAAAACCTGGGATTAAAATAAAAACATTTGAAGAACCGAAAGGAACCATAGGAAAACGTTATAATATCTATATGACTTTTGTTTTCTTTCCTGCTTAAACAATTGTTAACAAAAATATCTACTTAAACGTACATACGTACTATATATACATATACAGTACAGGGCATGGTGTATAGGAACCAAGGGGTCGAAGGCGTATATATAAAGAAGTGAAAAACTCACGGTGAGAACCAACAAACAGCGAAAGTTAAATCAACAGTTTCACCGAGATACTGGCTTCGTCAGGAGGTGACTTACAACTGAGGACAAATCGCTGCGTCAAAGAAGTTGAGAACTTTGAAAGAAGGAAGGAACAATTATGTCAGTTCCCCTTTAAGGTGCAACCCCACCCTTGGTTAGTGTGATTCTGAACCAACAGATGGCGGTGGGATCGCTTTCCAGGCCTGTACATCAATGCGAGAAATGGTGCGTGGTAACGTTTCGATACAGTGGGTTATTTTTCTATATCCTGAATTTGACATCTCTGGTCCTTCGCTTGTTTTTCTCTGCTCGAGCTTTCTTTGGAACGCGCACGGCTGCGCCAGTTCTCGTGCAAGAGGGCAAGTTACCTACGCTCCGAGCTCACGTCTCCAGCAAATTTGGGCAGAACGCGAAAATTGTCCAGTGCTAAATGACGAGACACATGCACAACAAAACAACCGACGCACTGAAAAATATAAAATTACCTGTGCGCCGTTATCGGAGATTTCGGAGGCCAATTACACATATTTCAATGTGATCAAACTTATATGACGGGCCGGCCCTTTTGTCGTGCATGTGTTTGGCTTTTTGTGGATTTTCAGGATAACGTGATGACGTGATGGACTTGAGTTTCCAAAATACTAGCTTGAGGAATTAAATGCCTAAAAAATCAAAACAAATTAACTACTTTTTAGGCGGTCAGTTGTCTCATTTAGGTAGCTGGGTGTTCATTTCGGCCAAAATTACGAGACTGAAAAACACAAAAAATTACACTCAGGTTTAGATGATGAGTTTGGTAAACCCAAAGTAAGAGTGGTGCGGGAGTCGTAATAAAAAAATGCCGATGTATAAAATTAACTCGCAGCAATAAATGACAAGAAATAATTTTAATACAAGTTCTGTGATAAATTCAATGACTGGCCCGGGAAACATTTTGGGTCTGTGGATAGCTTTTGCACATTTTTTAAGCAATGTACCAGTCTTAATTTGGTGATTTAAGCGCTCTGGTAGTGGTGTGCAAAAATGAAAATGATGCAAACGGGTAGAGTTTGACGTTGTATAAAATATAGTGTAAGCACGCACGTGGTAGGCTGATTAAGGCTGAAGCAGTGCTACATTTTACACATAGCGTTGGGCGTATCGAAAGTTAGGGGTGCATTAAAAGTTAAAGCTTGTACACATATACTGCTCAGGCCGTTATGTTTGAATGTTTATAGTACTTTATTGCCCTCAGATTTCGTGTAAGTTGTCTTCAGATTGCTTACAACAGAAAACGAAAACATTCTAACTCTGGGCTGATAGAAAAACTCTATCTGCTGACAGCTACCAATCATCTCGGTGCCAATTACGAGTATTCACTGCGTGGCAATGGTCGCGTGCTTAGAACGGGTTTTTCACACGTGATTTTATACAATTACAATTGTTCTTCACGAACAACATTTTTTTACCCAGTGCAAGCGGTCACATGTGAAGTTTAGAATATTTTCTATTGATTGTGGCACTACGTGGAAAGTAGCATAGGTTCTTTTTACAATCCGCGAAATAGAATGCTCCTGGGTTACCTTGGTCTCTAACGCATGTAGCACACAAAAGAGCACGAACTGAATCGCAGTAGGAAACAAAAGCAATGATGATAAACAAGCGTGTGATCGCGCGTAAACTGAGGGCATTGTACATATGCAGAAGGTAAGTTTTGTTTCACTAAATACAATACCAGTAAAATATTTGGTTTCATTGTGCGAGGTAAGCGGAACATACAAGTGCGAGCATGCTGCCCTGAACTACGATTCCAGTGAACAAAAAGCGCACAATCCAAAACATGGAGCTCGCTTTTATAGTTTTTGGTGCGCTCAAACCCTTTAAAACACGAATATAATCAATTGTATTATTTGAATTCTTTTACTAAGTGCGCCTATGTGTATGTGTGTTTTGTTTTTGTCTTTTGCGTTCACGTGCCATTTTCTTAGTTATATAATATTTTTTCCAGAAGTCCGACAACTATACTGTGTTTCATCATAAGAGCCGAATAATCAAAGATGTAGACAAAAGAAAAAAAAAGAACGTGAACACGCAGAACACACATTAAAAATGCAATGTAACAGCGCATTCAAAATTAGTCGCTAGTTTTTTAGAGAGCAGGAGTTTCGCAGGGCGACATTGTTACCCGTTGTAGATTATAATAAGTGCAGTACAACTGTTAGCTCAGGGTCTTTAACGTGCATTACGCAGTATATGTGACACACGATCGCACGACGGTAGGATGCAGATGGGCGACAGAACCCAGCGTCCCTGCTAAAGCCCCTTGAGAAAGGCGTTTTTTACAAGTACCGCCAACCATTGTTTGTGGAAACGCGCAAGACACGTGCCAAGAGCGGGTGCTCCGCCGCCATTCGCTTTCAAGGGCCAGTCATTTTAGTGCTGCGCCGCCATTAGCCTCCAAGGGCCGCTCCAGACACGGGCCTCGTACACTGGCACATTTGAGGTTACTTGAAATACCAACGCAAACACATCGAGGGTATCTAGTCCTCACAGGGACTGCATCGTGAGCTCTGTGCTTTGAACGGAGCTCGAAATCGCGCATTTCTCCACGTGCTCTGGTCTGCGGTGCCACAACACACTCGGTCAACGGTCCCCCAGCGCACTTGATTTGGCCTTTGAGCTAAACCAAATGAGCTACGCTTAGAGTATCGGCACGCTTTTCTCCGATATTGTTGTGGGCGCCGCCATGTTGGTGGTTAGTAACAAATCAAACTCAACTGCCGATCGTCATGATTCAAAAGTGCGACTTTCTCAGCATTAGTTTCGGTGTTAGAGAAGCTCACGTAATATTGCTTTGCTTTGTCGCGAACTGTTTAAACATTTGTGGAGGACAAAAAAGCGTTTCCTGTGATTTCAGATAAAGCTTCAGATAACTGACAACCATCATTTTAAGCACCAAGATGTGTATGAAGCGTAGCTTATTTAGTGGCTCTAGTTTAGCCCCACCGCATAGGCACAGAAAGAGAACGAACAGCTTGACTGCGCGCTTTTGGCGCTGCTTCAGTGGCTTCATCAGCCCGTAGCGTTGGCTGCGCTCCGAACTAAGGTAAAGCAAAGCAAATATTCAGATCTTAAAGTTTTACAAGCCAAACCAGAAAAAAAACGCCTTAACACGCCCCAATAAAAAAAAATTGCGGCTTTATTTTGACTAACTGGAGATCTTTTGAAGTGCAGCCGAAATCTCAGATTGGCCTCCGTCAGATTGCGGGCACCTCGGCCGATATTTAAACCCGACAAATATGAATTCATGGCCAGTGCGTTGGCTCAGAGTCACTGAGACGTTTTAATGTTTTGTGATTTGTTTTAATATCATTGCCACTTAAGAGCCACCGAGGTAGTTTTTGAAGCAAAATATAGTCGAACCATTCCGACAAGCATAGTTTGGTTGCAAAAATGATTTTCGCAAGAGATAAAAACATTAAAATGTTTTCGCATACGTGGCGGAATCCGAAATGGTCCAATCCCTTTCATGGCGCCCAATGTCATTTGGATCGCGTCGGGCATGTGTACCGACGCGACAGTAGAACGCGCGCAAGAGCAGCTGTGGTGCACCCGCAGCCTCGCGCTTTTTGTTCTGACATCTCTGGCTCGCTCACTGCGGGCATCCAGGCGTCTCAGACCCTGACATCTGGCACTTTTTCTGTCTCTCACGTGGCGTTCCAAGCGGCACAGGACGGAAAAATGCGCATCAAGCTATTCTTGAACACGTGTCGCCATCTGCATTTTATAATAAGAAACTGCTATTTGCCGTAGCTGAATGGAAAAAGTTTGAGGTTTAATAACATTCTTAACGTGTAATATATCAACATGAAAGTTCTGAGAAAATGTAATATTGAAGTATGCTTCATAATTTAATGTCTTGTAATTTTGATTAGTTGACGGGATTCCATTTCTATTGCGCCATAAAATAATACCGTTTTAAACATTATTTTTTATTTTAAAATATACATTATTTGTAAAGTCTGTTGCTTACTTTTTTCATTTATTACATCCACTTTTGCCTGGTGAACGGGATACCAGTTTATCGCTCTAAGCTCCTCTGCCTCGTTGGCTCGTTGGCATGATCCCTGGGAAACGCCCCCCCCCCCCCCGCCCCCGCCCCACCCCCATCTTTTTTTTTTTGGAAAGCGCCGACGCTGACCCATTCACTTTTCTGCTTTAGCTTCCTTTTATTTTTTCCTGCCTCTTTATTGAACTCGTTACGGCGTCAGTGCCGCGCTTCTAACGACGTACAAAACGACGTCCCAAGAAACGGCGTTCCTTGAAAGCGCTTCTTAGAACGAAGGAACGCCGCCGTTCCATCTTGCATCGGCGGAACTGGAACGGGAACTTGTTACGCTTCTACCGGAAACAAAATAAAGAACGGCGTTTTTTCTTTTTTGTTGTTGTTGCTGTTCGTCCAGTGAGGTCATTTTTATTGTATTTCTAAGAGGGAAATACGTAAAAAAGTATAAGAACAATAGCTTTACGAAGAACGGGATCTTGTTAACAGTTTTGTTTCTCATTTTAGGGGTTTATTTTGTGCGGTCTTCGCTTGGTAACTTTCGGGTGCAGACGAGCTAATGGACATTGATTCTTTTTTCAGTGCCCCAGACTGCGGCACAAAAACAAAACGTTTATTTGAAGAAAAAGACACAAAAAGAGGGACCACTCAAACTCAGCTACTTTCTTTGCTTCCGTGAATCCTCATACACCCAGAGATCCAAAGCCGACTACAGCCATCACTGAAGTTCCACAAAGAGACATACAGACACTACAAAAACAGGTTGCCAGACATCGAGCACACCCTTGTAGCTCAAACATTGGTCACTTAAAAGATACACAAAGAATTAAGCTTTATTCCCTCTTCGTTTGTCCCCCATTTCCAAACTGAACGACAAATCCGACCTTAATAAAGAAGGACTGGTAGTATTGAAGACTGACCTTCCAAAAACCCTTCCCTCTTCTCTACTTGCTCGTCTCGAGGAAAGCAACATCAAGAAGCAACTGTTATTAAATAAATTGAAATGTGTGAGGTTGTTGTAAAACACTCGTACAATGTTGGGTAACCGTTTAATAAAGAATAATAACATTAACCCCACTCCTTCTTCCCGGAACACAGTACAATTGGCTCGTCCGAATCGCCAACCTCAATAAGAAATATGGTAAAAAAATGTATAAAGTTGAATACATCAATAAATGCAACCCTGAGACTTCCTGTTGTTTTCTTCTCCTGGTGTCCATCCATCACGACATTCGAGATTCGTATGTTGCCACTTGACGGGATATCTATCTCTCTCTATATATATATATAAATTCATTTGAACGAACTAAATATGGTAGTTAACACAATACAAAAGTAACGTATATGTAACGATAAATTCCCATTGTAAACAGTAACGGGAGCGAGTTCCTTTCTCTACAAATAGAACTTGAAACGGGAACGCTTTCCGAAAATCAAATGGAGCGACGACGAGTTTTCGTTTCACTCTTCGAGGAACGTGTACAACACTGGCGCTTCACAAAAGGGGACCTGGCGGCGTATCCCAAGGGTCATGCTAACCCATTCCCTAAAGATCCACCAATATATCTTCATTTATTTTTTTGCCGCCGACATGGAACAGCGCTAGCACTTGGTTCACACTCCATTCTGTATCACGAAGCTAGAAGCCACGCGCCCCGCACACCTGCAATTTCAGAGTCGCCCCAGCGTCCAAGCGCGCATTCACTTCCGCCCCGTGACGTCACCTCCCCCTCTCGCCCTTTTTCCTTTTCAACTCTACTTCTCTTACGGCACGCTCCTTTCCACTGTTTTTCCAAAGACGGACACCGTCAGATTTTCCTTCTTTCCCTGTCATGTGGTATTAATGCTAACAGATTATTAAGTTACTTGTAGCTGAGGCACCGTTTGACTACACGCCTGTCCAATCAGTGAAGCACCTAATAAAGACTGTGCCAGCCAAGGATGACGGCCAGCAGTCCAGTTTTATTTGTGTCCTTCCATTAATCGTAGTGCATGACGTAAACGCTCCAGTCCACAGGCCTTGTGTGTTGGGTATACAACGAGGTCTATTGAAAACATGTCGTACAAATACTCCTATGTTTTTATCTAATCGCTAATATCAAAACCTTCAAGACTAAACTGCAACAGGGCTCAAAATATAAAAATAAAAAGTTGCATATTTTGAAAAGACAGTAACGTCGAAGAAACCCGACAGTCTCCGCCCAAACATTGTGTCTCGAAGCAAAAAAATAAAAATAGGTGTTTTAATTTTAAGCTGTGAAGTTAGTTGACCAGTGAGGCTGAGGTATCACCTGCAACGATTTTCCACTGCAACATAGACCCTTTTCATGGAAAACGCCACCAGGCGGTGCTCCAGTTTTTTGACGTCCCAGAGAACTTCCGGTCCTTAAAACGAATGAACAAAACCAGGTTTTAGAAATATCTTAATATATATATTGGTGTTTAAACGAATTAAATATAAAAGGAAGCAAAACCCAAATCCAATGGTGGCAGTATTGCACCAGGTTTCTATTTCCGCCTCAGCCGAGGTACGGTAAAAATAAATTGGTGATACTGTAATTGGCGCTTCAACGAGTTCTTTTGAATCGGAAGCCAGATGAGCAAACCTAAGTTAAAAACAAACAAAACAAGATGGTGTCAAACCTTGCTTTTTTTATCTGCTCCAATGACTTACACCCGAGGACGAACCCTCATCTCTACAAGGATTCCCTTCCCTCACCCTCCTCCTTCCTTAGCCGGCAGATAGGTCATGTCGTGTTAAGTTCTTGTTCAGTTTTGCATAGTTGAAACGCAGGTATAGAAAGACCCTTGAGCGGTTGCTAAAACACGACAGTTTTTGTATTTCAGCGTGATACCTTGAAAAGCGTATTTCAAGCCTAATTAATAACCTGAATAATTACCGACAAGAAAACAGACCAAACTTATGGTGAGCGCATTGGTAACGATTAAAACATCAGAAGGACTAAACGAAGGGACGGACAAGACGAGAAATATTTCGACTCACAACAGAAGTATTTAATGAGAGGCCTTGTTTGCCAACACAGTTTTGGCAGTTTGTGATAAATTCGTTGCAGATGTGGGAGACACATGACACGAGCGAGTGCCAGGAAAAAAAGCATGTCGTCTTAATAATCGAAATTAACGCAAGTAGGCAGGCGAGCTGGTTAAGGATAGACATGGTGAGGATAGACACGTTCGGAGTTGTCGTGTCTGTACGTCCTATTAGCCCCCTCGCTCCAGGGTTACTATGTACTTGTCTTAATACATCGGCGGCAATATTTTTCCAAGCGCTGATATGGCACAAGCCTCGTGCATCAGCGCACACTGTCGCGACTTGTGAGAAACAAAAGGTGTAAAGTTTCACGAATGTGCATCGCGAGATTTGAGCGAGTTCCGGTCCTCAAGCGCTCGACTCGAAGTTCGTTCTCGTTTGACACGCAGCGAAAATCGCACACGAGTGCGAACTTTGCTCACATTTACCTTTTAGCACGCTGCACTGCAACACTGCCTAGAACTCGTCTTTGTCTGGTGCTTTTACGGGCAATTTACGCCGTCCCTTCCATTTCCCAGACTACGACGTTACAATGGCGTGATTCCCTACCCTGGCGGCGGCACAACAGCCGCAATAAACACGGTAGGCGTGTGATTCGCTGTATCTCGCTCCCTAGCAGCACAATTCCTCGGTTCATAGTTGGGCCAGTTTAGCTCAAGCTTGTGACAGGCTTGAGCCAATTTGGCTCTAACTCGCGCCAGTCTGGCCCAAGCCTGGGCCGAGGAAGTGTGCTACTTAGATCCGCAACTTCGATGGAAACGTTAGCAGTTTGAGTGTGAGTTACGGCGGGCCTAGATTTAAGTGTTTCGAATTGCTTCATTCAGGTCACGTGGTCTACGGGCCGCGTTTTCACCAAAAGGCCGACGAGGAGGTGCAAGCGTCAATCATCTGCTAATGTATCTAAGCTTTACTCATCCGCTCCATTCGCAATCCTCCGTGCCACGCGAACGCGCACGGACCCTTAAAGGCACCCAATTTGAGCAGGAGGCGTCCGCCATAAAGTTGCAAACGCTCTTCATGCATTGGGTTGCTTCCTCTCTGACATCTAGGCTCTCTATTGGGACACTGCGATGACGGCGGCTCCATTGTCCGGTCTTCTTCACCATCGCTTCTACAACCAACCGCCAGAATTGCCACAGCTGGTCCACTACCTTATTCGATTATTAATGCGACGTACGAGGGGCGTTCATAAAGTTCGTATTATCGGCACAAAAAGATTGAAAAAAACGGAACAAAACAGTTATCAACATGAGCATGCGTCTCTCTAGTTTCCGCATGGTATAAACATCGTATGCAATAGTAGCTCGGAACGCCGATAGGGAGTCAAAACAAAAATGGCACCGCCCGTTGCTGCCAAGCACATCGAGTGATTCGTTTTTTTTTCATTTGAAAAGAAGAAATGCCAAGGATATTCATTCCAATCTGGGAGCGTTGTTCGGGGACAACACGCCAGTTAATGACGCTTTGGTTAAATGGCGCAGACGCTTCCAGTGTGGCCAAATAAGAGAAAACCATTTCAAAGACGGCGACCAAGTGATTGCTCAAGTGGAGCGATTCCTGGACACTCAAGGCGAGGGGTTCTATAACAATGGCCTCCGGCATGTGGTGCATCACCAGAAAAAAGTGGGTAACTTTGGTGGCGAACAGGCGGAGAATGTCTCAACTCCTACTCGAGTTTGATTGCTGAATCTCTATTCCATCGTGACAATAATACGAACTTTATGAACACGCCTCGTATTTCGTTGCACTTTATGGAATCCTCCAATGTATAGGAGTTACGCAACTCTCAGGACACCGTCTTATCTGAATCGTTAGGAGCGAGGATTTTCTCACACATAAAAAGAAAAGCAGTTTCAAAACATATCTCAGCGTAAGTAGACAATATATATATTCTAGATAATGTCGGTAAGAGCAAAGATTATGTAAAAGAGATGAGAACAAAAGCAGAAAAAAAGAGAGCGTCTCAACTTTAAACTAAACGTCCGCAGTTGACAAAACTAAGCAAAAACAAACATCGCGAAAAAACAAATTTTCCAACATAGTTATAAAAATATTAAAGCACTAAAGAAAAAGAAACTGTTCGTGTTTCCTGGATTTGGCTGTCCTCTGAAATTGGGCAGGAGTTAGCATAATCCGCTTTGATTTCGGAAAGACTGGCAGCGTCATGGGGCAAGCGTCTGTGATCTGTTAAAAAAAGACGTGACGGCATCATCCTCAGCATCTCCGAGTTGCTCCAAGACAGCTGAAAGGCGAGGAAGGGTCACCTAACTGACGACGTCCATGACGTGACTTTCTGTAGATTTTCTTTTTTTCTTTCTCCACTGTGCACTGTGGATGGTAGGTGGAGGTGCAAAGGCGATGTTATGATTTTTTGCTATTACAACGCTCCTAATAATGACACACACACAAAAAAATTATAGACATTTTATTAGGGTGCCTACATTCTGACTTGCCAGTTTTTAAATTAAAAAAAAAACTTGTTCTGCTTTTTTTTAGTGAGCCGGTAATTTCGAAAGCGTCTGTCCCACCTTTCGTCTTGATGTACATTTTTAGTTTTTGTTATGCACCTAAAAAATTGTTATTCTACGTGTATGTAGTGTACATTAACCGTACCTTACAAAGAAGTTGGTTTGGTTATAATCTGGTTTACCGGGATCACTCGTTATGCTTTACCTAAATTTACAGCCACGTTATCTCATCTCGTTTACTTAGGCTTATTGTTAGTTAAATTTACACGATCTACCACATCATAATCTAAAAATTCAACCCGCATTAATCGGACACTGTAAGCTGCAAATAAGGGAACATTATCTATTCAGATGATATCGCCTAGAGAGCTTAAATTGAGGTTTGTGTAAATAAATTTCATCTAAACCTAGTCCAGGCACTTATAGAGGCCGAGCTTAAAATCAATAAGAGAAAAAGCGGACGTCAGGCTTTCGAAATTCGCTACGCGGAGGAAACCAGAAAACTGTCATACGGTGATGGGGTTTTGACGACTCGGCAACTCGTAGCAGGGTGCTCATTAAGCAAAAATCCGAGATATGCTGCTCTTCGAGCGAGTTCGTTACAGTCGGGAACGCCTTGCTCCGTGAAATCTAATAATAAAAATAAATAAAGGAGAGACGTTTTTAAATAACGAGGAAGGAATCAAAATGAGGGAGGCTAATCCTGAATGGCCTCTTTCTTTTTCTATATTTTCTCTCGAAATTTTGAAACTCTTTACGAAGTCAAGTGGCGTCCACGATACGTTTAAGGTTCCTTCCGGTATGGAATTCGGCCTCAACATCCATGACTCTTCCGGCTCACTAGACGTTACGGAAATATAACTTCTTTTTTTTATAAGTCTTTTTTAGCTCTCACTGAAGATTAAAAAGCGGCAACGGATGATTCTCCGAGTAATAACTAATGCGGTTACCAATACGTCGTATTGTGCTCCTGAAAAGTAAACAAACAGACGAATATGGATAGGCGAGAGATATCGTAAGATGGGTTGAAGAGTAGGGTAGGTTGCTCAAGCTCTCTGCTGGAAAAATAACAGAAAACATCGTGACTTGAATTGGAAAACACTCATTACGCCTGCGTCGCACATGTGGAGTACGCGCAAAGGTTGGTGACATTCTATCAAATCTTGCGCGAAGCTCCCGTCATTGTTTGTAGTTTGAGAAACGCTCGACGGCGCTATCCATGTGTTGGATTGATTTATTTCTAATAATAATGTTGTATGTATATTTACGCAGCCGGAATTTCATCAGCCTCAACAAGCATCTGGTGTCTCAGCTGGAGATGAAACATTTAGCCAGTGCAGTACAGACGCTAGCCCGGGGTATATAACGTGGACCACGCTGTAGTGATACACGACCGAGCGCGCGGCACGATGCTCATCCAGACCAAAGGGGCAGGAGTGGGGATTTAGGCCAGAATCTTTGGGTTTTCGCTCCACGTGCTCCGAGCTGGCCAGCGATTACCCCACTCGGTCACGGGTCCGCTGTCTCTAATGCTGTCATTGCTGGTTCTATTGCAAAGAGTATTCTATTTTGTCCAATGTCGTCGATGTTGCAAAATACTCGAATCTATTGCCCGCCCCCGCGGGGATCAAACCTCGGTCCACTGCGTGAGAAGCGGAGACGTTTTCACTGAGCTAACTTTATAACCCGCTCTATACTTTGGGTCTTTGTAGTTCCAAAGTATAGTCAAACATAAAAAAATAGCCGATAAAAATGCCCCTTTAGCACTCTCAATTCTAAGAGCTCCTGCCAGGAGACTCGCTTTCACGTGTTCCGGAACAGAAAGTAAGCAAACGCGTTCGGAATTTGTAGTACAATAGCCTCCTATATACTGACAAAGCCAGGCAGATCGTCCCGCGAAGCGGCCACCGAAATGGAAAGGGTACACTCTAGAAAGCCCGTGAGTCTGCTTCCCGCACAACACTTGAGAGAGCCAATCACCGCAGCTTACGGAGACACCCAGCGAATGACAAGGCCGAAACATATGTTTAGACCAAACGCAGTCTGAGTTGTGACATCAAGCAATGCAAGCGTGACGTTTTGCATTGCTTAATGTCTCGACTCAGACTCGTTTTTGGTCTAAACATATGTTTCGGCATTGTCATTCGCTGAGCTGCCTCCGTAGGGCTGCGGTGATTGGTTCTCCAAGTGTTGTGCGTGATAGACGCACAATCGTTTTAGAGTGTAGAGCGGCGAACAACGGATGAGGGGACAGCCACGTGACTGGCGCTCCGCTGTGGCGAGATGCCGAAACACACTTCTCCCGAGAGAACAAGAGTGTTTCGTGTCCTCACCGCTGCAAATGCTGTGCGCTGACGTCCAGGTTTCCGAGAAATGGCTCTTTGATGCTCTGTGCTACCAGATCCTTGCGCTCCAAGTCCAGACCGAGCGCTCTATGGCTCCGTTGTCCAACTGCCAGGCTTTGTGTTTGTAGAGGAGGCTATGGTAGTACCGAGACCCACTGCAACCGCCGGGCGAAAGTGTGTGCAAGGACTCCGGGTGAAAAAATAAAGAAAAGGGTTGGGTACAAAATGGGCAGAATATGTTTTTAATAAAATTAGCATATTAGAACAGTCGTCTTGACGAAAACCCGGCGATTTTTCGTTTGACAGCGCCGGGGAGAGAGGGAAAAAGAGGGGAGAGGGTGCCGCGTGCGACATTCCCATTGATCCAAAGCGCTGAAGTCAGGACGCGTCAACCTCTCCCTCCTATCTCGGCGCTGACAAACTGACAGACACCGCCGAAGTTTTCATCAAGACGAGTCCTTTCGTTTTTGTCAAAGTCACGCGCACAGTTGGCTCGGAGCCAGAGAGGAAAAGGCGCCGCGCAACACCTCCTAGATAACGAAGACGTAGTGCTGAATGAGATGGCTTAGTCAGAGAAGGCCAACGCTGTACACAGATTGCCAGATTGGAAAACGAGTGCTGCGTCAGCGCTCGGCTTCGAGTCAAGTTTGAGCCGAACGTTGACGCAATCGTCGTTCCCAATTTGTGCCCAACGTCGGCCTTCTCTAATGACGCCATCTCATTAAGCACTACGAATTTCATATCTAGGAGCTGTTGCGCCATGGCGCGGTGGAATGCGGGCGTGCACAGTGGCTGCTCTGCCGTCGCTGGTTGTTCTTCGCTCTGGGTATCAGTAGTACCGGTGCGTTTGCTGTGATATGTGTGTGCAGTTAAAACTACGAATGCGTTTCCCTCCGCGAGTGATAAGGAAGCGGTTCCTTCCACGAGTGGTATGGATGTGGTTCTTACCACGAGGGATATGGATGACCGTATCCTAGGGCTTTGGCGTACTCTAACAAGCAGAATACAGAAAAGGGGTGAAAACAAATTACAGGAACATCGATTGGTGGATTCCTGGGAATCCGTTAGCATGACCGTTGGGAAACGCCATCACACGTCCCCCTTTGGGAAACACTAACACTGATCCCCGTAACAAAACAAAAAAGGCAGCAAAAAAAAAAGAGAAAGCCAAAAGAGCAAATGGAACGGGTCAGCGTTAGCGTTTCCCTGAAGGACGTTTCCGAGGATCTTGCTAACGCATTTCCTAAGGATCCACCAATGAATCTATGTTGCAATTTGTTTTCCCGAATGCTTTTGCTCACGCACTTCATGGTGCGGAAATGCGACGCCGATGCCCAACGACTTCGCCGTTCACCAGTCGCAGTTTTCGCTACGTATGTACTGTCGCATCAATGCGACGCTGGACGCGATCATTTTTGGTTGTGCTAATCGAGGTGCTCAGTGTTGGAACTTTTTGCGTGGAGCCTTAAAGGGAAGCTGAAGAGGTTCTTGAAAAAAAAAGTAGTTAGAGGTGAAATATGGCGTATATTTAACCCTTGAATCTGAATATCGCGTCCGTTTTTTTTCGAATATGTAAATTAAACGAGAAAAAACGCGAAAAACCCCCGACCGGTCTTACATCATAAAAGGCTATTTCGGCTACCAAGCGCGAGTCGCTCGTGTGGGCTGCGCCAAATTAAAAATAATCTAGTTATTTCAGGATCCTCGTGGGCCAAATGACGACGATTTACATGTTCTTACTCAAATACAGAACCGCTTCAGCCTCCTTTACGTATTACTCTATATACGTATATATATATATATATATATAAAAATCCGGTTTGAATTCCACCGTTATTTTTTTCCAATCAAGGATTTGACATGAACGTAGTGATATATGTGTGGAGCTGGAGGCCTTCTTTAGTAGTATACGTACCTCACAAGCTGTGAGCGTTAGCATAATATAACAAAAGAGCGGGACAAACTAGAACAATTACCGTTCATGAGCATATATGGCGAAAAGAAAAAAAGTGCAGACGCTTGCCTTGGGAATATGTCACTTAAACGCAGCTTTGGCAGGTCGTTTATGAGTTGTGATAAATGAAATATAAATTGATTTGAATGGAAATCTTTTTTAATCTTGTTTATTTTTATATATGAAGAAAAGAGAACGCCAACACTAAAATGAAAAACAGAGAAACCGACATTAGATTTGTTTATATATTAGCCATGGAGTCCCACCGGCTACATTGATTTGTTTTCCTAACAATTACACACCTGTTTCACGAGCGATGTAAAGACCGTCACTACGAATACCTCTAGGTAATTTGAAGCGGATTTCGCAGTTCTGACTCTGAGCATGCAAGTCGGCGTGCACTGATTCGCAGATTCCGTAAGAGCCTTTCTTCTGAAAGCCTGTAAGTTCCCCGCCTTGAAAAAGGGATAAAACCCATGTATGAAAAAAATTAAGAACCCGTGTGTGCCCCCCCCCCCTTTCTCTTTTAAGAAAAATAAAAATAATGTAGAGTATTTTTTTTTCTCTGCGGAACTAAACTGCTCATCGCGGAGTGCTTATTTTCCGCCCACATGTAACGCGAGCGGGTCCGAACCAGGAGCCAAGGTTTCAATACTAACTGTTGTCTCATTTAAAAGTTATGAATGATTTTCTGAAAATTACAATGAGAAAATTGGCACGCTTTCAATAACTGACACCATTCAACTCGAGGTATTCGATGGCTCCGTCGGCCGCAAATGTGATTTTTGGATAAGATAATGGTTAGTTCTATAACTTTGGCAACTGGTTTTAATAGCTCTGCATTGGAGCGGTGAATGAGCGTTCGGGCAATGCGGTTAACTTTTAGGGTAAGAAAATACCTGTGCATTTTTTTTGACATTTTGCATACAGTTTGACACGAGAAAGCTGGGAAAGAAAGGAAGGTTTAGAGAGGCTGCTTACGGTTTCGCTACAAGTTTTTGCATTTTCAGTGCTAGAGCATGTTAGCGAGACATAAGGCGTCATTCCGGGAGCTCTACGAGATACTTTCTTATAGAGAATTCGGGTGGTCGCCTTTCTCCTTTGTCCTTGATTCAACAGATCGCCCCCTCCTCTGCCGCCAGCGCTACTTCGGGTCTTTTTCAGCCGATCACAACTGCTGGGCTCAGAGCGCTCTGACATTCTCGGACCAGTCACCGAAGTAAAACTTCTTTACATTGGTAATGAATAAAAAAAGATATTGCAGTATACGATGAACGATTGAGCGAGATTTACGCTCGCAACGTAATGAAACAGAAAAAAAGTCAGCAGCATTGGCATCTATTTTCGCAGAACGAAACATACGACAAAGTTTGGAAATAGTTGTAAACTCATCGCGTTTTCGGCAGTGAACGCTATGTGATGGCGGTCATGCGTACAACAAAAGAGGCAAATATCAAATGGTTAATAAACCGCAATTTTCTCACGGTGGAATATCGTGCAAGCATCACCCACAGGACATAGCACGTATCGCCATGTGACACAGACCACACTGCATTAAAGTCAACTTGCCCTTTATTTTACAACACAAACCTCTGAACGCACTTTACAAACCTTAAAAGTCCTTGAAGCGTCCGAAAACCCGGTAAAAAAACGGCGACCTGTGCGAGGCGTTTGTTCATCGGTAAGGCTTAGCGAGTTGACCGCAACGAGATGAACGACCTCGTAAAAACACTAGGAATACTTCCCACGTCGAGTTTACCTGTCATGGTCACATGCGAATGTCGTCCTGTCCCTTGTAATCCTCGCACCGTCGAACTCATGCCGGACGCCGCTCACCACAGCAGAACATTGCCAGCCATCACCAACAAAACCACGTAATCGCCGTCCATGTACCACGTGACGCCTGCGCCGCTCCGCACACCGACGGCTAGAGGCGGAGTGCTGTTCGCAACTCCAGCGCGCCGCTCGCCCTCCCGCGGACGAACGGAGAACCAGAGGAACGGGGACGGCAGCGGCGGCGGCGGCGCGGAAACGGTGGCAGGGACTGTCGGCCTTGATGCGTGAAGCCGTTTTAACGAAAAAAGTGAGCGCGTTAAAAAAGGAATTCTTGTGCTTCGCCTTGCAACAGCCTTGCACGAAGGACCGGGATGTCTAATTTCATTAGGGACTTTTCGTGTATCGCATACGCTGCGGATTTCTGGTCTTGTGCATGGCCGCCAGCTCAATCTGTGCTCAACGTGACGGAAAATGTTCCCGCTAATAATGAAGAACTCTATAGTACGGTCTACGGAAAGTCTATTCTTTGCCATAAGTAGGAGAAAACTCGTCACGCAACGGTATGTCGAGCAATACAAATCGGGAATGGGTTCGCGTTTTAAGGCCGTTACAAGGAACATGACCATTTATTCCAAGCACTTTAAAAAGGCAGAATACCCGTACTTGCTTTCAGGTAATTACAAAGCAAATAAAGAAATGCTCGAAGCATTTTAAGCGCGTCTGTGTTAGCCAGCCGTTCGTGACGAGAGCTTAGAACGCGCCGTTTTGGCCAGAGGGACCGCAATGTTGCAAATAACACGGTACAAAAAAAATAGTACGGTATATTAAAATATTTATTTTTGATAAAGCAATAAATAAAACCCCTAAACACGAAGATTATGTTACTAGGCAGTTTTTGCATAGCGTACGACACCCCTAAACTTCAGTTGGACGCACAGCGCACTGACGTTCAACCGTCGCTACCAACTTTCACGAGCGGCTTGATAGCCGAGTTGTGCAACTTATTAAAATAGCTTAAATAAATGTAAATGACTGTAAAAAAAAGTAATCGTTTTTTTTTGGTTTTACTGCAAAACCTCGGTGTTTTTTTTTTCTCGGTACTCTTTGATGCGTACTTCAGCTGTTTAATATCTTATATTGCGCCGTCATCAAGCATCACGTAAAAGTTGGGGCCGTCAGTTTGACGTCAGTGGGCTGCACGGCGAACTGAAGTTTTGGAGTGTCGTATATGTGACAAAAGGTGTAAAGACTACAACATTTTTTTTTTTTTTAGAGTGATGAGCACGGCAACGCTTTTGGCGCGCACTGAAAATTGTGCTTCAAAGGCGCAGCGCGAGCTTGCGGTTGTAATGCTACACCGCTCGATAGCCTGCGGTAACAAACTTCCTATCAATAACCATAGAGCAGTTTGATTACGTGTTGCAATACACTAAAACCGAGACGGTGAGCAGCGAGTTGTGAGGCTGTGACGCGAAGACACCAATACTTGTGAACGCTGCTCTTCCGAAGCTTGACGGTCACCGTTCGCGGCTCTCTTTTTAGAGCACTAATGGCCAGGCAAAGCCGCAAACTATATCTTCATCACCCTCAAAAATATTCTGCCACAAACAGTAACGTGGCCGGTGCCTAAAACGCGCTCGCTCACCACAAAGCTTCGCAATTTGAAGGTTTCTGCAACTTTTAAATAACAGCATGCTCGTTTTCCTAACTTGCGTCAGCACCTCCGTCACCTGCAATATGATCCCTCCCTAACCGCTTCGCATTTGTAGACAAATAAATCATTTTTAGCGCGCTGAACAGCGTCAGCGAGCAGGCGCACGGGATATCCTGGAGAATCTATCCCCGTCTCTTCCGCCATCTTGGAACTACCGCCCCGCCACCTATAGGGCGTTGGAGTTGCGAATAGGAAGCGCTATGAGAAGGAGAGGCGCCCTCGAAAAAGAACCAGCCGATCAGGCCACCGCACCCCTTTTCCACTACTCGATGTCGCGCGCTCTGGAAAGAGCGCTCCAGAGCGCGCCAAAGGAACCAAGCGAATTCGCCTTTAAGCTCTTCCTTCCAGTTTCGATTACCTTCGTGTTTTCGTTGAACTTCTCTACAGTTAAACCCCCGCGAGCGACAATCTCATCTTGAAGATAACTCTGTGTCGCCCACCATGGCGACGATGTAAGCATCGGACCGGTTAATTCGTCTACCTGACGCCCGGCTGACATAGTGATGTTTTACTCGCGATTTAACAGTTGCAACCTCGCTCCTGCAGAAAAAAAAGCAGAAGCGCGGTGGAAGTTGCCGTTTTCACCGCCGCACTTGAAAAATTGCAAGCAAAATCGCACCGTGTGCATCGGCCTTCAGGCGTCTCAAGCATGGCTTTGACGGATCTAAGAACTGCGTGGGATGTTGTGGCTAAAGGGAATTTCGCCCCGCACAAACTCGATAGACTGCGTTCTATTACTACCACCTAGAAGACAAGGCTTGCTTGACGTTTGATGACGTTTGGGCCTCCCCTCCGGTCCCAAACGTCATCACTGGTGGATTCGCGCAGTATCGCCTACCTTGCGTCAGCATCGACTACAGGGTCAGGGAATCCACCTACGATGACGCCACGCACAGGCCTTGTCTTCCAAGTGCAAAGTGCTATTGGTTCTTTTGGTGGGTCATACGACCTTTGCCTTCTATTCGCTCCAAGAGAGTTCGCAGTACGCGCCGCTGTCGAACTACGGTCTGAATCCCGAACGTTCTACTGCAACGCTCGGCTCATTAATAGAGAGTTTTAGGGAATCGTTTCTGCGTAACCGATACGGTACGATAGGCCCTCCGGTACGAACTACGCATGCGCTACCACGGAAGACTCGCATATGCGCAGTTCGTACCGTAGGGCCCGACGTAACGTATCGGATGTGCAAAAAACGGTTCTCTGAAACTCTCAATCAGAGAGTTTTAGGGAACCGTGTTCGCACATCCGATACGGTACGATAAGCTTCCCGGTACAAACTGGGTATGTAGGAGTTTTCCGCGGTTGCGCATGCGCAGATCGTGCCGGAAGAGCCATCGTACCGTATCGGGTGTGCAAAACCTTTTCCCTAAAACTTTCTATTATTTAGACCAATTTCCCATGGGAAATCGGAGGCCCCTGCACGATGGGCCTCCCGTGACGGGCAAACATGAGCCCCATTTTTTCTCTTTTCTTTTTCCGGTGTGCCTCTGATTGTTTCGAGCTCATCTCACCTCGACGGCTTCTTCTTCTCTATCGACATTGAGTGATTCTTATTTCTCCGCTTTGGTTTCTTCTGCTCCTATTTCGTTTTCTTCCGGATTGTTAGCGATCACTGTCAATGAGTCGAAACCAAGATTGACTTGGCGAGGTTGTCAAACTGCGAACCTCTGGGTCGTCTTCGAAGATGGCGTCACTAACGATGCGATTACGAGAGCACGGCGATTCCGGGGTACAACGCATCCAGATTGTCCAGTTTCATCTTAGCCCTTGTTTGTCCCAGTTCGGGACGTGGTTGTTTTATAAATATATTTGTTCATTGACAGACCGTGCCCTGCCGCCTCGTATTAGTTCTAGTCTTTGGTGCTGCTCATCGATGCGGTGGTGTCCTCCGTGCAATGAAAATGTCTTTTTAGGGGCGAAGCTCCTTAAGGCGTGGGTCTGTCCCTCCTAGTTGTGGGTATGTAGCCACTTCGAGGTTTAGTTTATGAATGGCTCAAGAGATGGCGTGTTCCGGAATTAACTTTATGTAGAGATGACAGATGGCGCTTCCGGCCGTACGAGAGTGGGAAGCCGAAGCGGCACGGCAGCGTCGCCAAGATCCGGCCGTACGAGAGCGGGAAGCCGAAGCGGCACGGCAGCGGCGCCAAGAGGATCTGCAGAACGTCAGGGAACGGGAAGCGGCAAGAAAGCGCGCGTATCGGCAGGCAGACCCCGATGCAGCGAGAGCTCGTGAGGCGTCTGCAAAACGCATCAGGCGAGCTCAGCCCGAAGGTGCCGACGCGCGGTTTAAGCGAGACTTTCTAGACGTTTCGTTCGGCCATAGCTGTGGTGTGTGTGATAGATTGTGGTTCTCAAACAGTCTAGTCACAATATCTTCCATAAAGAACGACCAGGCTCGCGCCAATGCCATCGCCGTGCTGCAGCGCGAGTTCCCTGCCAGCAGCGGTGAGTACAAGATTTGCTATAGCTGCAAGGATTCGCTAGTGGCGGGAAAGGTGCCTCCAATGAGCGTATCTTACGGCTACACGTACCCACCCAAACCGGATCACTTACCTCCTCTGAACCTTGTGGAAGAACGACTGATCGCTCCTCGTTTGCCGTTCATGAGCATAAGGCGGTTGACGCACGGTAATGGACAGTATGGCATCAAGGGGCAAGTGGTTAACGTTCCGATAAACGTCCCCACCACGGTGCAAACGGAAGAATCGCTGGTTTACCGACGATTCACTCCGGAGCTTCGCCCACTCATCATCATTCACCACGTGGATATGCTGTGACTTTTTTTCTGTACTGCGCCTGTTACGGATCTAAGTGCGTGTGAGTGTGTGAGTGCTTCATTAAGTGCGTTCTCGCTGTTATTGTCCTTTCTAATAGTTTTCTCAAAGTATATAATTAAGTGCACTCCTAAAGTTCTATATTCTAGTAACTCAAAACAGCGCCTACGTTTCCGCGGGTCACTGGCCTGACTGCGGATAAGTTTCGAGATCCGGTGATGGTACGCTTATTCAAAACATACCAGCATTGTTTGTTTCTTTTAAATTCCGTAACGACCGTAAAAATATTACGATACAATTATGGTAATCCGTAAAACATAGAGGTTAACGATGAATACGTATAGCAGTCCTCACGGTTCAGGTAACCCATAAAAACATCTCGGAAACCCAGTACCTGACTTCAAAACAGTGAATGATGCGCCAGTCGCATCATTCGCTATTTCGCCTCAATCACATAAAATGTACTCCACCTGTGTGGGCCTGCAGCTCTTAAGAATGCGTGATTCCGGCAGATGAGATGCCAATTATCTCCGCTTCAGACATTGCAGTGGCGGATCGAGGCTTCCCGCTAACGGAGCGGCTGGCCTCGGCGGATGCCAATCTGGACTAACGAGGTTTGCCGAGTGCCGCTTTACTCGTGCGGTTGAGGTGGCGGTTACGCATGCTCAGAGGCTTTGGTGGCTCTAATCGAATCTAGGAACAGCCAGTCCCCATTTCTGAGCACCCGTAAAAGAACGCGAAAGGCGGCAGTGATTAGAGGCACCTGGTGTGTCTGCGTGCAGCGATAGCTTTCTCTCTGGAAGTGCAAGGACAACAGTCGAAGCTGGCTTATATAAATGGCCATTCGGAGAGACAATTAGCACCGAATTGCAATTTGTATAGCAGTAAAAGTAGTTAAAGAAAAGAACAGGAAATGTTCGCTATCCCGGCCCAACCAAAAAAGATTCAGTCAGTGTGAACGCGTTCATAAAAGGAAAATAAACCGGGTGTCCAGTATAACTTCTCTCCTTAAAAAAAGTTTGACTATTTTTTTACACCGGTACTGGTAATGATATGGGTAATGGTAATGATGATGATAATGCAAATGTCAATGGTAATGGTCATGATAATGGTAATGATAATAGTAATGATAATGGTAATAGTAAGTGTAGCAAAAACGGTACTGGTAATGACTATTGTATTTCTCTGTCGATCAGTGTCCCTAAACTCGTCAAGCACAAAGTTGATGCCGAAGTTTAGGGAGTGCGCCGATCGAACTTTAGCAAATGATGACGCCGCGCTCTTGTCACCGAAGTGTTCACTTGCCTGAAAATAAATTAAAATACAATGTTTAGACTGAAAGTGTCTCCGTTCCCAACGCTTTTTATCTTAAATACGGTTAGTACTTGCCAACCCGAAATAAATCAACAATAGTATTGCCCTCTTTCCTCACATTCGTTCCGATGAAGGCAGTGGAGAACTTATATGCATATACGCCTTACTAAAATGGCGCCCACGAGCGAGATTCGAAAGTGGAAGAGCGCTTCTATGAAACACCTCTGCTCGAATGATCTAGTCTACCGTTGACAGACTTCAGCAAGAATGGAGTGTCCATAGAACATAAAGGTCCGTGAAGAAGAGGTTGAGTTTTTTACGCGACATTATTTTTAAATGCAGAGCTACAAAGATATACTATTGGTCAGTAACGAGTTGTTAGAGCAGAGTGATTCATAGGATTCTAAATTTATACCAATCACGAAAAAAGCTCTATTCTGGCCAGTCTTGTCTGCGTTACTGAAAAAAGTAACCGGTTACAATTACGATTACTTTCATTGAAAATTTTAACTGATTAGTAATTGAAAAATTACCAAGAAGTAATTGATTACTTTTCATGTTACTTTCTCGAACTTTTGATTACAAAATCAAAAAGGCACATGCACATTGGGAGGGGGGGGTTGTCGTGGCTAGATGAAGTCAGTGCAGAGGATCTGCACATCTGGTCGCCTGGTGGGCATGTGTTTTTAATCTGTTTGTGTTTAATATGTTTAACAAGTTTCTTTGGTTCACTTTTCTTTCAATAAACTTCAGTTGCGAGTCAGCCGTTGTCCTGTCGTATTCTTTACCCGTTCTTCGTCCCTGTTTATCTGAGGCTGTTTTTCATCATGTCAGTGCAGAGCACAATCGTCTATGCCGTAGCCAACCCGGATCATAACCACCCGTAGACAGGACACGAGGTACTCTCAACAATCAAAACGTCGCTGAGCGCGTTGACATTTTAATCCTTCTGTTGTCTTGGTATTTCTTCTTAGTTGTTTAGGGGTAAAAAAGAAAGTGTCCAAGGCTGGTGCAGCGTAGACTAGTGACGCACGGGGAGACAGAGCGATTTTATAGGTAAAAAGAATGAACCCAATAAATTTGGTTCTTTCGGAAACATGTAAATGATTACTTATAAATTATTACAGAAAAATAGTAACTGAATGAACAGCAAACGTTACCGCAGAAAAAATGAAATGTAATTGAACCGTTAAAACGTTACAATAAAATGTAATTTCTTAGAAGTAATCAGTTACTTGAAACGTTTTACGTACAGTGGTTCAAGTTTTTAATAATATCAAGCGAGCGTTGACCACCGGGCCGGCCAGCGCCGTGCCACGGAGAAGTACAGCGAGACGGCGATACGGGAGAGATTAGGCGCGTGCGCACAAAGCTCTTTCCGGGACGAGCGTCGTCTGCTATGCTATTCCGTTGGCCGCACACAACCCCTGCTCGGTAGCAAAGGCACGCAGGGCGCCGATCGACCTCATTCTTTATCAAAAGTCCAGGGGCACTAATCTGGACACTTGGCGAAAACGTCGGCAAGAAATCTGGCGGCCGTGATTGGCCAATGCCGCACTTGACCTTGGCGGCGGCCAATCACAGCCGCAGATTTCTCGCCGACTTTTTCGCCAAGAGTCCAGATTAGGCCCCAGTCTCTATGTCTTCTCTCTCTCTCTCTCTCTGGTTTTCTTATTTGCTGGTAGATCAAATAGCTGAAGAGCGCGCGCCGGCGTGATACTTGTCCTGCGCATAAACAGTGCCACAATGACTCGCTCTTCATGCCAACGTTACTCAATCAACTGATTCGGCAAACTCCCGCGGAGAGCGTGATTCCTTCTAAGACACACGCCGACACGCGTTAGTTTCCGCTAATAACCCCTAGATTCGGAAATGGTGTTCGAAGCTTCATCCTTCTTGCCCGCTGCGGCCGTGTTTGAACTGCTGTTGCAAGACGCGCCGCAGCGAGCAGAAGGTGGCGCTCGAACAGCGTTAGTCCGGCTGAGGGTACGAGAAGGGATCACGCTCTCCGTGGGAGTTTGCCAACTGGGTTGATCGAGTAACTTTAGTTTATGCAACGCCTGAGCAGTATCGCGCAAGCAAGTGTTGTTCAGAGGCCAGATTCACGAAACGATCTTACGCCAAAAATGTGCGCAAGACAAAACTTTAGAACAAATTCGTATTCACGAAACGAAATTTTCGTAAGTTTTTCGCAGGTTTCGACGAAATCCTACGACAGCTCCGAGGCTGTCTTACGCACTTCTTACGATCAAATTAGCATTGCCGACAGCGTCGCTCAGTCAGCTCAGTTACTTGGTCGGGACGACCAACGGATGTTTATTTTTCTACGTGCGCTTCTCACGCGTCCCGACTTCAAGCAGCAAGAAAAAGTAAAACGTACTTGAAACAGACCACGACGAACAAGAACGCTGGATCCACAAACACCCGGAAAAAGCTCCAACGGCCACGATTCCACCGACCCCGACCAAGCGAGCTCGGCAGAGAGGCCAAGCAGACACTCCGACTCCGGAGGAGCGGTGCTCTGACGGTCCTTGGCCAAGACCGTCTGCCCACGACCGGCTGGCGTGCTGAATGGAATATGCCCGCGCGATCCTTGTGAACCCTTCCCGTATTATAGTTTGATAGCTGACCTCAATTTTAGATTAAGAGGTCAATCTCTTCCTTTTGTCATCTCCTTGTTTTTCCGAGGCAGCGGTGACGAACGCTGTCGTCGAAAAGGGCTCTCATCGATTCTATTTCTTTGTTTTGTGTGATATAGAGCTCAAATAAACGCCGTATGGATTACCTTCGCAACACGGTATGTACACTTTGTTATTAGTATTTTATTTTTATTCTGACACGACTGCACCTCACTGTCGATCGCTATAACAGTTCGTGGGTCGCAATGCCGGTTCAACCTTTCTTTGCCGGGTGTCACGTCAGCATCGAGTTGCAATCGTAAAGGATAGGTCCCGAAGCGCTTATCAATTCGCAGTCCAACAGCGCGAATCCATCACTTCGATCAAACGCGCGTCCGCTCCGAGTGTGAACAGGCATTACGTGGCTCTTGCTGACACTCTCGTGGTTCAAACGTATCTTTTTTAACGTCGGCTCGCTCCAGCATCTCCGAGGCCGCGAAAAACGCCGCGGCAATTTGTTTCCATCTATGTCGCTTTGCAAACGACTGACACGGGCCGTCTCTTACCAACAATGACAGTTGTGTTGACTTCGTAGCGATCGAGTTCGTAGCAGTCAACGAGGCGGTTACGCATCCCGGCCTCGGCATTCGGGCGTGTTTAAATCATGTTAGCGTCGACATATCACTGCACGGACACGAACCCCAGACAAGCGGTGGCAGAAAGGCCGCCTGTGTTTGTTATGAAAAATCCGGTGCCCCGAACGGCTCCGAACCATGCCGAGCTCTCCGATTGGTTGTTCGTGCTGCCGAAGACGCCGTCGCCAGAGCAACAGCACCAGGTAAGTTCTTGTTTTTCCGTACGAGAACGTCGCTTTCCTCCTCTCACTTAACGAACGCGTTCGTGAATACCGATTTCTCCTCTTCTTACGATGTTCTTAACTTACGAACGTCTCAGCTAAGCTGTCGTAAACTGAGAAGCTCTTCGTGAATCTGGCCTCTGATCTTTGGCGCTCCAGCTGTACCAGCAGATATGAGCAGGGGTCCTGTGTGCTC
The DNA here is from genome assembly GCA_037355805.1 of Ixodes ricinus. Lineage (NCBI taxonomy): Eukaryota > Metazoa > Arthropoda > Arachnida > Ixodida > Ixodidae > Ixodes > Ixodes ricinus. The sequence continues at coordinate 4,521 of JAZHYW010035852.1, read as the reverse complement.
AGCGAAATAGCCTAGCAGACGACGCTAGCACCGGAAAGAGCTTTGTGCGCACGCACCTAATCTCTCCCGTATCACCGCATCCGTTCCGCGGCACCGCGCTGGTAGGCCCGGCGGTCGGACGCTCGCGTGATATTAGCGAGTTTTAGTAGACCATGTTTCCCCCTCCGTTCAGCCCCTCCGCTACCCGGAACTCTACAGCCAAAGCCATCGGCGCGCGGGCGCAGTGGCGGTTTCTTCGTAGCGTAGGTTAGCGGAGGAAACACGGTCTACTAAAACTCCCTATTATTAAAATTTGGGCACAACTGTACAAATCTGGTTCTGGCTAGCGTGACGAGTTTGGGATCTGTTCGTTTCACGCAGTTAGAAATTTGAATTTTAAAAAATTTAGTAAAAGTTGGAAAAACAGTTGTGGTAACATAATTTCCTTTAATAATTACGTGAAAAAAAAACTTTGTTTTAAATGAATGCGACACACTGGTGACAAACATTCAGGAGCATTTTGGAGGCAAGTGTCTGTCTGTGCGGGCTACTAACAAAACTACTTTCATTAAGCTTTATGCCTAGAAACCTATTGAGTTCGGAAATCACGTTTTTAATTACGTTACGCTTTATACGGGTTACGGGTTGCTACTAGGGCCACCGATTAACGAAATAATGCATTAATAGTGATTAATCTTAGTAACCGGTGAATCGGTTAAATTTTTACAAACAAAAAAAAAGTAAAAAATTCAACGCTTTCGTCACGGAGACGTGGACGAGTAACACCCGTATGAAGGCAAACCTTAGGTAGCAAATTTCGACCTAAACAGCACTGAAGGGCTAGATTTGTAACTTCAAACAAATGGAGAAGGTTATACGTGTCCCGCTCATTCCAACGCGGCCGCCAGTGTTTGTTTAGCGCAGCAGAGACTATTGTGAACAACTCAAAGGAGTTCGCTCTTGCCGGAGAATATCAACGAACACTCTTTGCCTCTGCGACTGAAGTAATGATTTGGGAGTGTGGGTGTCTTTTGACTTTTCTCAACTACTCTTCAAGATTTGATTTAGAATCCGAAATTGTACATCGCGTCGTTTGTCACATCAAAAGTTAGATTTTGATTTTTGTAAAGATATATGCATGGTATTGAACGAAAATCATTAATTGAATAATGAATTAGTTAAAGTTTGTCGATTGATCGAGTCAAAACTTTTAATCGGTGCCCAGCCCTAGTTGCTACGTTTTATTTAAATCTGCATCTCGACCCTATAGTGGTTCCCTTGTTGTGTTTCTGACCAGACCCCCCCCCCCCCCCGCTCCCTCCACTACACCTTTTTTTTTCCCTTTTGTCACAATTAAAATAAAGTGCGTGTCGTTTCGTTCAGGCAGACGACTTATTGCTGACATTGCTAGAAAATATTAACCTTTTCGACTAATGCCCAGTCAGAGACCGGTCATGTCGAGGTTTACCATCGCTCTCGCGCCAGCGCAACTATTATTCAAACTCTATCTTAGAAAACATTATATACATTGGACTGAACCCTGCTTTTTATGTACTTATTTCCAGTTTTTTGACCACGTGCACGCGCAGAGAATGTATTCAACGCACAGCTTCAGCCTCGGGGATAGAGCATTGCTCCTCCCGTTTATCCCCAAAATGGGGCAGCGGGAAAACTTATCTTGGGAAGAGGTGCGTATGTTGTTCAGCGGCGTGTTTTCTCGCCACTTGTTCCTCTTATTATTATGTTTTTTACCTCATCCTACCATGTCCTCATTTCCTATGGCAGCTAGCTGTCCGATCTGCCTTTCGCAGCCAACGAAACCGTCCGCTGAGAACGCTAGTCGTTTTCCCAAGTCCCTCTCTCTTTCTCGCTCCCTATCTCGCCCTGTTTTAGGATCACGTACGTGGAGCTGTTCCACATCTCGCAGCACCGGACGTACGCGTAAACAATCTATACAAAAAAGAACCCGGAAGATTGAGTGCTCTGAGCGTGCTTCGTGTTGTTGTATACTCGGGATTTTGCTTTTCCGTTTTCTTTCGGGAAGCACTCTTTTTTTTATCTCTCATGATTTTGAGGATGAGTGTCGGCAATTGCATTTCTTGCGCTAGGGAGCAGTGTTGCTGAAACTAATGTTGGAGGGTCAGAGTGTTATTGAAGAAAAAGGTCATTGGCCGTAGTGTCTGCGTGGAAACCCAAGAAAAGACAATTTTTGAACAAAAGGTTATAGGCGCAAACGAGCTTGCGGTGGTTAAACATTTGTCCCTGTCTCGTCCCAGTCTCAGAGTTTTTAGCGAAATGTTTAAACACAGTTTTTGTTTGAAGTTCAAAGCAGTCAAGAAGCAAATAAATAGAAAGTGTGCGTTTGGATAAGGTGCGTAAAAACGCGCTCCCTCATTTACGAGGCTCCAGAGCGTATATGTTTTAGGCATCGCGGAGTTCTTATAGATTTCTTCGAGCTAATATTTCGGAGATAGTAGAGGCCACACGTTTTAAGACCAATATATTTTCGTCCCGTCAAGAGTGGGAAGCGGAAAAAAAACTTTGTCACGAGCTAGCTATCAGTAATAACACTCGGTAAGCAGAAAGACAAAAAAAAATCAGAGGTGTTTTCTGCCAACGAATTTTACACAACCCGACGTTCAAAACGTCAGGGTTGTGACGTGAAAGATCTGAGTGTCTATCATAGTGGCATTATCTTTTAGAAATCACGTATCATTTGTGGTTGGAAGTTCACGAGGAGTGCTGGGAACCATCACGTTTGACGAAGAATTTCAGAAGCCTTATTGTTTGTTACAGCTTTACAAATCTTTAGTTAGGTCACGACTGGAATTGTTTGCAGTCGGAACTCAATATCTAAAACACAAGCCATGACCATTGAACATGTCTAGAAAAGATTTATCGTATTGTTTACGATAGGTACTTTGAAAGGTGCTGGCATACATAACCATGAATACATACCAAGGTCATTTTCGCTTACACCTTTGTCTGACAGGAGAAAATCACACTTCGTATTTTTCCATAAGGTTGTTAGTGGTGTCATCGACTCGCCACCACTGCTCAGCAAAGTAAATTTTCATGTTAATCTCGCAATACCAGGTATCCCTGTATGCTTTGACGTTCGTTCACCATGTTGTACTTCACCGCTTTCTCGGATTCAGACATTGTATAACAGCATCAGTCTGTTCACCTAGATTTCTGTACATCTATTTCATTGTACCGCCTTCAGTTGAATAGCCTGTAACACGATAACTTTTTTGTGATGGTATTATGCTAACGTGTTTAGTCGTATTGGTGCACCAGAGAGAAGACCACTATGGTTGTTTCTTTGGGCACTGAAAATGAAGACATTATTATTATTATTATTATTATTATTATTATTATTATTATTATTATTATTATTATTATTATTATTATTATTATTATTATTATTATCATCAAAATCTTGAAAGGTATATTTATAATTATGTCTTTCTTATAATGAAAAATATGACATAATATCGCAATCCCAATATGGCTGTGCCGGGACGTGGGACACAACCTCTTCTGAAGCACTATCAGACGATCTAAAATTTTGTTCTGGATCACAACCCTATTTATCTGCGCATGTTTTCTAGATGTCAGTAAGGCATTTGACACGGTGTGCCATTCTATTTTACTCAAAAACTTTCCTTATCGGTTTCCGGGGACCATTCTTATCTCTGTTAAACAATTTTCTCCAAGGTCGATCGCAGCTTGTTTCCATCAATGGTACAGAGCATAAAAGTTTCCTTAAAAGCGGGGGTTCCACAAGGTTCAGTTCTTTCACCATTACTTCGAATATTTATAGGCACGACGTTGGCAAGTGTACCTGTTTCAAACTGTACCATTTATCACTACGCGGACGATGCTCCTTATGCTGACGGGCCATATCTCGGATGCCAGAGCAAATTGTGCTTGCTCCAAGACTGCATGCCGCTCAGGAGCTAAACGAATCATGGTTATGAACACACGCAATTAATAGAAATATTTCTGGGAAAACGAAGCCTCGTCTGTTTACACAACCCCTTAAAGTCATTGACCCAAATATTCCACTCTTGCTGCATACATGTCCACTCTGTCCCATGCCAATGTGTCCCTATATTTTGTTCATACACTGCGAAGTACCTCGGAATCACATCTCGATTCAGCCCTCTCCTGGAACTCACACCTATCGAAACTCTGCTCCAAATTAAGAAGTAGTTTCCCGCTTGTTATATCATATCTAAGACATTTCTACCTTTTAATACCAGGAAGCCTATAGCTCACACGTTAGCTTATGGCACACTCGGCGATGTTTTCGGCGTAACAGAACTTTGGCCAATGCACTGGACTGTGGACAGGCCAAGATAAATACAATTCTAAAAGGAATCTTAACAGAATGTTCAGTATAAACCTGCATCCTCAGATCACGATCTCTTTAAGGCTTTGTCCATTCGCCAAATCTGGGCAATCTTGTTCTTGCAACTCAGTCGGGCTTGGGCACTAGCTGGAAGGATGATTTTAAACTCTTACGTCCGAATATAA
>JAZHYW010035849.1:0-110558 GCA_037355805.1 Ixodes ricinus | reverse complement strand
TACACAGTAAATATTTTAACACCCAAAATCGTGTTAAAAGGGTGTTTTTTTTAACCAACACCCCTCCTACACCCTTACTACACCCTTTTTACACGATTTTGAGTATTGGTGGGTGTAACAGGGGTGTACGAGAAGGCTTACACCCTACATACACCCCTCTTACACCCCTATCACACCCACAGTTTAAAATATGTTCAGGAAATCGTGTTAGAAGGGTGTACGCACTCGTCGCAACACCCCCGTTCATAACGTGTAGAAAGGGTGTGATGGACTTATATGATTTCAAGGAGTCGGAGTTAATCACGCCGAAGAAACCCTTGTCTACGAGAGGAACCGGTAAGGACATCGTGACATCGATTGATCGTCATCGCGGTATAGCAGCATGTGCCCCAAATCGAGAAGCTAACTATGAAATGAATTGGGAAAAAAAATGTCGCCTGCATTAGCAAGCTCCAATTTTTATCTAATATGTGCTTTAAGCGGTGGATTTTATACTTTGTGCAATTCCAAGACGTAGCTCAAATTGCTTGGAATTATGTAGCGAAGCATCGGTCCGCGTCCCCTCAAAACTTCAGGACATCAACGAGAACGTGCAAGAATGCGCGTCCCATTAATCTTACACAAATCCGCTTTCCCCTCTGTTCGGTCAATATCATTGTCATGGACGCCGTTTTTCTTCTCGCCAGAGGAGAGGCCATTTATTCCTACCGGTTTCTGCCCGAAAACCCGTCGCAAATGACGATGAGCAATGCTCTATGCTTCCGTCCCCGGTCGAGTGGTCAACGGACGTCCAGCGACCGCGCTTCCGAACATGTTTGAACTGGGCGCGAGGCCGGGAGGCGAGCAAACAGTACGGTGCGTAGAACGATGACGCGTCCAGGCTTCCAGGCACCGTACAAACAGCACGCAAAAATATGGGCTTGAATTGGATTCTCCATGGAATGCTATTCAAGCCAACGATCAGTTAACGACGGTAGCGAGATCGCGAGATAGCGCAGTCACGCAGTCGGCGCAGTCACGCAGTCAGCGCAGTGGCGGACGACAAGCGGATGCGAGAGAGCCGCCAAGATGGGTGCGTTGTTTACAAGAAGAACATAATAGCGTCGTTTACCGTTGTGCTCCTGCTTGAAATGGGGAAACCACATCGCGTTCATTATGGCAGGCGATCTTTTTGAGGACAACCAAATGAAGGAGAATCAATGGGTAATCGAAGGGGCGAGCTGCTCAGAGCAGACTTTCACGCATTCACGCCGTTTTGGATCGTCTAACGACGTTTCATGGACAGGTCGTTTCGTCATCGCGAATCTTCAGCGGCAGTGCGCGTGGCACGATCCGTAGGTAAACTCGTGCTTGTTGATAATAAGTGCGCGCGGCTGTGTAGCTAAACTCGTCCTTGTTGATTAGACCTGCGAGGCAAAGGCACGCCTTGGTCGACGCGTTAGTAATCTTTGTAAGCACGTTGAGCATGCGTGGCCAATATGAAGTACAGATAATAGTCCAACTCGTCGAAAAAAAAAAGTTGCTTTTACGAAATAGAAATATTTAGCTACTTTTGCATATCTTATTTACGCAGTCTGCACCTTGTATATTTATTCTCTCACGCGCGTGAGGAATATACAGGAATCTTGGCTTAACAATAAGAATAGTCTGGGCATAGGCGGCGACTGCGGGGGTCTCGAGGCCCGATCCCTGAGAGTTCCCGGGAGGGGCAAAGAACCCCCCCCCCCCCGGCCGCACACCCACACACACGCCGACACACCTGTGAGCCTTGCCACAACCTCTGTCCCGTACTGCCACAGGCTGTGGGTTCAATTCCCACTCCTGGCCCAATTATTTGCCAGCTCTCTTTTCCTTTCCCCTTCGTTCGACGTACGTGACTCGTTTTCACCCTTCATTTTTTATACATAGTATTCCAGGCACTTCCGGTCGCCATGACAGTGTGCAGAAATCTGTGGCCAGAAATCTCTTCCGGTCCGGGTTTTGTTTCCATGCTTTTCAACGGCAACGCGTTCGGGAGGTTGTGTTCGTTTGGTTATTCTATTAATAGTCTTCGCGTTTTCTGGGTGACACATGGTTGCGGAGATGCCGCAGAGTTTTCCAGTTGGCTTCACAATCTTGTTCTTGTACCTTTCCACAAAATGACTCGGTTGAACGTAATATTGCAGTCAAGTACATTGATTCCACGCCACAACACTACGAATATGTGCTGCACAGGTTTCACAATTGTATGTACATAAATTTTGACCTCGCCAAGAAGGCCTTGGTAATAAGGTGCCCGGTCTCGAACTCGATGGTTCCTTCCATTAGCGAAAACGAAATGAAACAGGTGGTGAAAAAGATAATCCCCACAAACCCGCGCCGAGGCAACGTAATCCAGAGTGCCTTCATGTGACGTAATCCTGCGCGCCCTCGCTTCCATGAGAAAAACAAGCGTAAACAAAAATGACAGCTTCGAAGGTTTCCTGAGTCCTGACTTTAGGTCCCCCTCCCAACCCCCGCGGAGGTCAACCCAAATCCTCTCGTGAGGGAACAAAGCAACAGGACGCGAGTCCGGCCACCGTCACAGACTTTGAGGTGCCTTCTCACGCCATCAGCGTAATGGCGCATTCACACTGGAAGCGGATCCGCGTTCGCGAAGCGGCTGCGGATCCGTTGCGCGAGCGACCCCGTTCAGACACACCCAGTGGCGGTTGGCGGTTGGCGAGAGGAGGTTGGAGGTTTCTCGGCGATAACGCGTGATCTTTTGAGAGTTGCGTTTGGCAACCCTGTTTTACAATCCAAAATACACTTTGATCCACGATCCAAAGCCAAAATTTTGCTATTTTTGCACCCGGAAGATTTTTCTTCGGGATGTTCGCACGCATCACGAGTTCAGGCAGCGAAAAAGAGACATGGACCCGCAAAACTCGCCTGTGCTTCCCTCGACTTCGCCCGCAAGCAAAGCCCAGCTAGGCGCGCCTTGCTGACTCAGAACAGGATGCCCCCGACTTTTTCTTCGAAGTGGACCCTTCCCGCATGAATAGCTGACCTTGTTTTCGGGAAAGAGGGCCAGTGTCCTCCCTCGTTGTTCGCTCTTATCAATTTCGAAGTTGTGAACGGTGGGGTGGACCGTGGTGTGGGGAATGTGTTCGGTGCTAGCCGGTCGTGGCTTCGTTGGTGGCGGACTCTCCTCTCGTCACTCGAACATCGATCGAGTCTACTGTTTGTTTGACATTAAGCTCAAATAAACGCCGTATGGATTACCTCTGCATCGTCTGGTACGTACACTTTATTTCTTGAGTATGTTCCTTTTATTTATTTTGTTAGTAGTTGTCAATGAGGATGTAAGTGTAGACCTTATTATAATAGGAAAATATGGAGTTAAATTGAGGAGGGTAGTTTCGACTTTATTTGTTTGGCACAAATTCCTCACTGCCCTAGAGTGACGAAATCTAAGACAAAAACAAAAAATATTATACAAAACAGTTCAGTTCCTCAACAAACAGAAAATGTTGAGGAACTGAACCATACCTGTTATGTGTTGCTGCTGTTATTACCACATATGCTAGAAAACAAATCTTCGCTCAAATCTAGGCCATGCTATAAACGTTTGCATTGCACACTACCAAGCTTCGAATATAATGTTACAACTGAGCAGGCATGTAGCACAGTTTTAGTAAAGTTGTCTTTCACATATAGCATTCATCAGCTACTTGTACAAGTGCTGCTTAAATGTCAGCGATGCTCGAAACAGGTTCTCTGCTCCTCTTTATTTTGCATGGTTTTTCATGTGCCTTGGTCTTAAAACAAGACATTTGTTTGTGCCTTCTGCTTAGACTACGTAGCTCTTAGACAGGACCAGGAGATATGCTATCATAATATTCTTATGCGGCTCAGGGGTATGGCAAGCAGTAAAATGAATAAAATCATGCTTATTTTTGCGTTAGCATTAGAAACCCCATTTCGACGAAAATGCGGCGGCGTTGTCGGCGTAGGCGTGCGCACCCTGTAACCCCCACCCTCCCACCCCCTCCTCTCATCCACCTCCCCCGCCTGCTTAATGGCTAGTATGTATAAGGAACCCTTAATGGTAATTAAGTGTGCCACGAATTTTTAATATTAATTCCTTATCTGTCATTTTGCAGCTTTTTTGTTTTGTGACTGACTCAATTCTTCTTTTATATACGCAGGATGGAACCAATCCTGTGACACCATGTGTAGTGCACACTGGGTGCGACGTGGAGGGCGCAGAGACCATGAGCTTGTACGTGGATAGGACGGAGCTCTTCAAGGTGGCAAATGACGAAGAAGGATTAGCTGCCATAATGGCAGCCTACTGGCTCTTCGGAATTGCTTACGGGAAGAAGATATACAACACCGCATGCCTCTTAGGGAGGATCTGCCTGAAGCTCAGCTTCACTCCCTTACGTGCAGTCGCAATCGAAGTTGTGACCAAGATGCTGAAGAACTAGAGAATGGTTCCCTGATTGAAAGAATAAAGAGTGGTTCAGGTATATTTGGGCTCAGTTGTGGTCATTTTGCCGTACGTTTTGTGGAGGTCCGGGCAGCCATTACACCCCCTTTTATGGGCGTTAGAAAATTACACCCTTGTTAGAAAAAGGGGTGTTAGAAAGTAACACCCATTTTTAGGGTGTTAGAAAATCACACCCCTTTTAGGGCGTTAGAAATCACACCCATGATTAAGGGTGTTAGAAAAATCACACCCCTTTTTAGGGTGTGAGAAAGTCACACCCCTTTTTAGGGTGTCAGAATATCACACCCCTTTCTTAGGGTGCTAAGAATTACACCCCTTTCCTAGGGTGTTTTGTTACACGAATAAGGGTGCTCCCCATAGGACAAGCTATTTACACCAATAAGGGTGTTAAAATTTTAAGTGTGTATCTCCATCTCAGTCACCCTTTTTGTGAGTCAGCTTTTTGCGAGCACTTGGAAAAAGGTAATAGTCCTTCCTTTCTTCCTTCTTCCTGTTTTTACCCCAGCAGGACGAATCTCATCTCAAGCAGATATTCTTTACAAATAAAACATAATGGTGGCTGACGTAGAATTGATATTCTGGGCTTGAGAAGAGAGTGAAACTCGTGAGTGGGGCCATAGTGCGGCTTACTTAGTACTCTGCCCTTCGCTGCCCGTAGCATCAGCGGACGTCTACCTGGAGAACACCGGAGTAAACTGCAGTTGGTTCGTGCTCCGTGCGTTTTTGAACGGCACCAAGAAAGGTACACACGGCAAACGTGCGTTTACATTTACTTGTTTTAACTGACGTTATGATTAATTGTTGTTATGAGTGTCCTTTTTTTATTACTTATATTTATATACTGGAAACTTTTTTTTTATTCACCAACGTCTCAACCGAGGTTCGACCTGTTCAGAACCAAAGGAAGAAGAATATCGAGCCAAACCTTATTTATTTTTTAATTATAACCTTACTGTTACAACTATGTTTTGCTACTGTCTGGCATAAATCTATACTTATTCTAATTTTGACTAGATGTATGACGACTTCCACAGCTTCGCGGCAACGGCTGCAACGAGGAAGCTTTGCTCTATATTCGAGGTAAATAGTACTTCCATTGCTTCGCTGAAAAAGCTCATTGAAGAGCATGAAGCATTCGTGAGGAACAATATGGCACTCCGATCCAGTGCCTCAGTTCAGAGGGTGTTCAGCGTAGCAGTCGACATATTGAGTAAGAAATAACGCAAAATGTCTGACGAGACTTTCGAGAGTCAGTTGTTGCTCAAAATACTCAAGGTCATTAAATGGAACAGGTTGCAACAATAAGAACTTGAATAACCCCCTCCCTTTTTTCTTACTTGAGGACAATAATGTTGAAAGTAACGCCACGAAAGTAACGGATTACTTTTTGGGGTAACGGTCAGTTACTTTTATGTGAGGGTAATTGTAATTGTAATAAATTACAATTTAGCCTTGAGTAATTGTAAATGTAATTCCTTACTATTTTTCAGTAACGTGTACAATTCTGCTCCAAACCTCCGCTTACAATGTGGTAAAAGAAAATCGCGATTAAGGAAGTAGATGAAGAATTTATGACTGTTATTAGTTCGTCGTTGTAAAAATGGTATTATGTTTTTTTTATTTTAATGCAGGCGTATCAACAACATATATATATTCAGATCGTTAAATTTCAATTTGAACATATTTTTCTTTAATGATAGGGTTGTAAGTGATACGAGTTTTTTTATTCCCCATGTGTTTTTCAGGCTGGGCGGGCATTAGCTGAGGGAATAACGTCACGGTAAGTTGAATACTTGAGTAAAATCTCATAATTAACTTTTTAATCATTAGTCTTAAGTGCGATATGTTGTAATTTCAGTATTGATGGCATTTAATACTGAAGGTGAGGCCAATTAAAAAAAAACAATTGACGAAAAGATAGTTTTAGCAATTTTTCGACGGATATAAAAACAACATCCAAAACGTGCGTCGCAGTCTCTGCCAAGAATGAATCTTGATAGACAGTACTCGTTGTTTTTTAATCATGTCGTCACCATTTCGGCAGCTTGTCAATGGTAAAGTCCCCACATAAGAGCTTCCTACAAGTAGTTACACTCTTTGAAGCGGCGACTGCGTGATGGTGCAGGTTTTAGGAAGCAAATGGCGCCGCACAGCAAAGGTTCGAACTGAATGCCGCCATTTGGTTCCAGCGGAATGTACTTTGTCAATCGTATTGGTTGTCGCTACTTGTTAAAGAAGTATCAAGGGACTTTAGTCGGTGGTGGGTGCGCCGAAGACAAAAGTGACAACTTGACCTAAATGAATACGTCACTTTACCATCGTCATTGTAAGCAGAGCTTAATGTGCGTTTCTTTTTGCGCGCAAATGTTAGGTTAGGCGAAATAACACATCAAATTGGCATAATATTATCTAAAAAAAACATTACCTTTTGCTTTCTTTTTTTTAAGATTGGTTGGACCTCTGATTCTAATTTCCGTCAATACTGCAATTCTAACATTAACCATGAAACCATTATTTAAAATGTGTATTATTAAATTTTGAGGTAATTAATAAACTTAGCACGACGAGTATTCTCTCATTTAATGTCCACCAGACGTGGCAAATAGATGGTGAAGGCGGCTCTCGTTTAACCTTCACCGCCTTTTTTTATCTCCTTGAATTAAAATTAAACACCCTTTATATTCTACGCTATCGGACTAATGCGGACACCGGGTCTGTTTCCTTCACAAATCCGATATCGTGCTAAACACAATAGAAAAAGTTGACTGCCGAGGAGTTACTAGTTTTGCTAAAGAACCCTCAAAGAAATGTTAGAAAAGCTCCAGTAATGCAGAGGAATTAATCACAAGCTTCTAATATTTATGAACGGCGGTTACATTGAACAGCGACATGACACCTCCTGCGCTTGCAGTGAGAACCACAATATTAATAAATAAAAACAATAATTAATGCGCGGGCGGGACGGTAGATATTAACCGTTATTGTAAACGTTGAGACTGCTACTCAAAAAGTTGTAACTGCAACGGTCACAAAATGCATGCTCTATAGTCCGTTGTAACTCAAGAAGGTATGGCGAGGCAAAGGGAGGCCAGGGAGGAGGAAGCAGGCGGAACGCTGGAGAGAGGAGAAGGTTTCCTGCTCTCGTCTCCAGCGTTCCGTCTGTTTCCTCCTCCCCGACATCCTTTCCCTCGCCCTACCTCCTCTAGTTGCTACAGACTATAGCTCAGTCCGCAACGCTCTATCCTTCTTTTGTCTATTTTGTGTTTAACCCTTTTCCGTCTCTGTTCGTGGGAGTACAATCCTCTTCATTTTATTCAGGGAGACAAATGTCTGCGGTCTTACCACAGTTGTATAACAGTTCTGAGGCATCCCTGCTACGTGTAATGGTTATGGTATTTCTACGTCCCAGTATTTTCAAGATAAAAACGACATTTTGATTGATTGATTGATTCGCGCTGATGTGATGTAAATCCGTCGCCAGACTGCACGGAAGCAATTAACATGTCCTGGTTTATGCACTCATCCCGAGAGCAAAATAAGTGCGCTGGGCGTATAAGCGCAGGCCGATCTAATCTCGAGTCGCCCGCGTTGAATGTCCGTAACATAAATATTTGCGAAGTCCAAACACCGTTATCCTGATTAAGAAAGCGTCTCCCGTAGATAGACCTGCTCTTTATTTTTACATTTACCGGTTTTACGTCAGCGTTTGCAATTATTTTCTTGTGCGGTGGCGTCGGCGAGGGTTCCCAAGAGTGATACCACGTGAAAACTGTTTTCTATGTTTTTTTTCTTTTTGCTGTGTTTTTTTTTTCCGTGTCGTGTTGATCTTATTAGATTACAGCCGACTGGCTCGCCACTAATGCGTCTCCGAGGTAAGAGGCGCGGGCTGGTTTATGGGGCCAAGACGAATGCCGCGCACACTCAACGAAGTCCTGAATTGCCTACACTTCAATATGCATAAGACGCAACTCGAACGAAGGTAACGTGAACAAAATAAATAAAAAGACACGAAACAAGCGGGACACGAAGTTGTTATTCTAGCAACACTCTGGCTGACATGAAACGGCCTCGCTAAAAGCGAGCAAGAGGCAATTCGCCTTGACTAACTAATGCGGTGTACTCTGGAGATACTTCCGTGCTGATTCGGTTGCAGCTAGGACCCACGTTGACGAGAAAATAAAATCGCCGGGAGAGCGCCTCGTGATCTATATCAGCAATAAAGGAGACTCGCCTTACTTCTGCGCACGCGCTCGATTCGATGCAGTTTGTCTTTATTCTAAAGAGGAAGCTCCCCCCGACAAGATGATCGTGTTTCCGGTTCCGGTTTGGCCTCAGCTGGGAGCTCAAATGGCGCTAGAAGACTCATCGCAGTATACATATATATATTTTTATTTTTCGTATTACTAGTCTCGCTTCTTTTATTGAGCACTAAGCTGGCGCCCTGGAGACAATATATAGAGTTTCACGCGCAATAAATTTCAAAGTCCTGTCTGAACGGTAGCGATTTTAGAGTAAGCGAGATGTTAGGACTGTACGTTAAATGTTTTTTTTTCTTTTGTTTTGTTCGCTCTTTATGATCAGTGTAGTCTGGTAGGCTGTCTTGCATATCTGTTGGCATCATGTATAGCAATGTCATTTTTTGGGGAAAAAAGAAGTTTGGGAGGAACGAAATGAGGCAAGCAAATTTGGCTGCTCACGGAGGCGTCTCAAATGGATGGTTTCGCTCGTAAAACTTGAGTGGTGGGGGTTGGAGACAACTCACGATGGCTAATGATTCGAACCGAGACAACAAAGTTGTTTTGCATTTTTATTTTCTAGCTTGTCGAAAAGAAAAACTTCTATGAAATAGCGTAGTAACTAAGAGTCACCCAGTTTGCACCAAATGTATTTTCGAAGGTCGGTGATCCCTGAAAAGTTCAAACCCGAATAATATTCCAATGTGGCAAGAATCTTATTTTGTATCTTTATGTTATTCATTATGCAAACCTAGAAAATACTTGATTCATCTTTATGATATGCTTTTTACATGTCCACGCTTTCGTGGTATCATCCGTATAGAGTTTCCTATTTCTATTCCAACATTAACCATTCTGCATAACTAAACCATTACTAAATCCTTACGAAACAAATAATAAACTCATATATAAAATCAGTTATTTATAAATATTTTGAACTCAATAACCATTGCATAAATCACTCTAAACTACATTTGTAAGCGGAATTTTTATTGTGTCTTGCTTGCATTCGCTAAAACCATCTTCGCAATGGAAAGGCTCCTCTTGTTGGCTCCTTCAGTGCATGTCAATATTAGGTTAGTTTATGCAAACTACTTCTTGTTGCCAAATTTTTGTTATGGTATGTCGAAAACATTTTTAATGTTGTTCTGCCATGTAAGATGTGCCTTTCAGCTGTCTTTGTGTACATCTCAAAATTATATATTTATAAGTTTGATTCATCTCTTTATAACATGGTCCTTGAGGGTATAGTTTGTTGCATAAGTAAGAAGTATTATGTGTGTGCCGACAAAAGGAAATATTTGGGCACAAGCATGTTATCCGCAATGCATTTCGAAAAGATGAAAGGTTTCACTATTACACAAATACTTTTTTTACCAGTTTTATGGTGCCTTGCACTTCCGTCGCAGTGAAGGTTGCTTTCATCACAAAAGTTAGCTTTCCAACAAAATTCGTCTTGAGAAAATGCGCATAAAACACAGTTACAATTGGTTTTATTTTGTTGTAAGGGTAATATCATACATTGCGATTACTTTATGTACTTTATTTTATACATTACTGTAATTTATTGTACTTTCTCTATACTTTATATTTCATACCTACATTTCTTTATTATGCCCTGCAGCTAATATTGTACTTTATGACTATGTCGGCTTTGGAACTAAAGAACATGTAGAAATACCTCAAAACCTCGTAGTGCGGTGTATTCTTGCCATCACATTTACGTGTTATAATTTTGTAAGTATTCTAGATAGGTATACTTCCTACCGTTCCTACCACATCATTGCCGTGACAAAGATGTGACAAATCAGATAAAACAATCCTTGTGGCAGATATATTTAAATGAGACTGTAAGAAAGTTAATTTGTTTTAGTTGTGAAGTTGCTTCGCCGATCATCATTGCTTCCTTGAGAGCTTTGCAGTTTGTGAACATGTTTGCATCACGCGCAGAGGCGAGGGTAACAGGATAGCAAGATCTACAATAAGTAGCTCAGTTACGCAAGTTTAGTACATTCAGTGGACAAAGGATGACTATAAAAGCACGTTATATGGAGAAACCTCCGGCTGGATGCGGCATCATGTTGCTCATCTCGTAAAATTTTATCACGATTATTATGTTTCTGCACTAGCGGTAACATAAAAGCTCATTATTCACGTATAAAAGTCCCCACGGGGGTATCGACAATTGCCGCAGGCAAAGCAAAGGTATTATTTTAATATCCTACGTAAACGTATAAGCAGTGATAAAGGTAAGATAGGAAGTAAAAAAAATAGGAAATATGATATACTGCCACTCATAAATATAAACCTTCGACATATGACTTTAATTACAATGTGGAGTTTCAAAACACGGTGATACATAATGTCGAAACGTGATTTCGCGTAGAACATTTTATAGAGTATATTGTTACGTTGATATCAAGTCTTGCACAAAGGAGAGAAGACAACGGGGTGGTTTTGAACGTTGGGTTTTTTACCTGACCGCCACCCAGAACGCTAGACAAAACGCACTGCTGCCGCGGGCCGTCGCCCTCTTCCTCCTCTTCTCCGTATCACTATCCCCGTATGAGTAGGTGGGGGATTTAGAGGGTCATGTCCCTCCGTCAGATGGGGTGGATGGGGGTTGGTAGAGTTTGATGCGGGTTACATGGACGGTGTCGGTTGAAGTTGACTGTCGGTGAGCTGAAGGGTGTAGAAGCCGCACTTGGTAGGTGAGCTCCGAAAACCTGGCGTTGATGCGGTATGGGCCGACGTAAGGATGGAGAAACTTGGCGGCCTTTCCTTGCTGCTGTCGCGGCGTCCATTGCCCCACAAGATCACCAAAGGAGTAGGACACAGTTCGATGGGCTTCATTGAACCACAGGCATTGGCGCTGTTGTGAGGCCCTTGTGCGTGAGCGGACGAGTTGTCGCGTCTCTTCGGCACGGCAGACGAGGTAAGCTACGGTGTCCTTCAGGTGACCATCGTGATGATTACAAGGAAATTGGGCGTCGAGAAGTGTTTTTGCGGATCGATTGTGAAGAATAAAAAAATGGAGTGTAGTCGTGTGTATCTTGGATGGTTGTTTGTATGCGTAAGTGACAAAGAACAAGGACAGTGTCCCAGTGCCGACGATCCAAATGAACTTACATTTATATCTTGTCTACTATGGTTCGAATAAAGGGTTCTACCATGCCGTTGGACTGTAGATGGTAAGCTGTGGTTGGACAATGTACAGTACCACAAAGTCGTAGAAGCTGTTGAACTACACGAGAGAGAAATCTGTGCCCCTGTCTCTTGTTATATGTCGAGGAGATCTGTGGCGTAAAATTACCTGCTTTAAAAAATGCGGCTACCTCGTTGACGTTGGCGGTACACAGAGGTGAAGTCTCGAAATAGCGGGTTAAGTGGACTATCATGACAACGATTCAGCGGTTGTCTGAATGGGTGACAGAGTGGGATCAAGAAGATCAGTTTCCACACATTCAAAAATTGAAAGAGAAGGTTCGAGGGGTGCAAGAGTCCGGCGGGTGTGGTTGTGTGTCGTTTTTGGCGATGACACTGAAGACATTTTGTGATATATTTGAAAATATCGTGGTACATACCTTCCAGTATAATTTTTTGGACACGCATGTAGTATCCCATATATCCAGCTTTGAGATCATCATGAAAGGAACGCAATATATCGATGCGGAGGCGTTTAAGAACGTCCAACAGAAGGGCCGGACCGGGGGGAGGGGGGGTTATAGTTACGACGATATAATATCCAGTTTTGTACTATGTAGATAGTGGCGAGGCGTTTTTCTTTACGTGTATTGTAAGGTTTTTCCGAGACATTGACGAATTTGACATAGGTATTTGTCTCTTCGTTGTTCTGCTTCAAAATACCATGTTAATATGTTAATGCGAAAGCAATTACATTCACAGGAGTTAAAGGAAGAAATCGAGAAATTGGGATACACGGGACTCTAAAAGAGACAATCATGCGGGATTTTTTTTGTTTTTTGTTACTTATAAAATATGGATACGTTGTATATCCTGAAGTTTCAAGGCCCAGCCTCCTAGCCTTCCGGAAGGACATTTTATGCTCAACAATCAGCATAATGCGTAGTGAATCGTAATAACCTTGAATGGATGTCTAAAGATCTACGGCCTAAATTTACGAATTGCCCAAATTTAGTTGAGGTTCAGACAAGGCAGGACTTCCGTAGGCAACGACATGTTCTTAGCCTGTATGTTTTTCTATCAGGAGAGTCCTAAGACCATAGTCACTGGCATCGGTGTGTATTTACACTCCAAGTTTGGGATTACAGTGAGCCAAAACAGGTTTTGCTTGTAAGAGCTGTCTTGAGAGTAGAACAGTTACGTTCCTGAGGTAAAAACCAATAGAAAGAAACAATTTTTTTTTGAGAAGGTGGTGCAAAGGGGCCGATATTTCAGCGAATCCACGAATGAAATGTCTAGAAGTTCAGAGCAAAAGCTTGAGGGAAGAACGCAAAGCATTTGATTGGTTGGAGGCAGAAACTGGGAGACTGTGATTATTTTTTTCTGGATCGGGCGATATGCCGTGACGACTGACTACGTGACTGAGGATCTGAATTTGGGTGTTCACTAATGCGCAATTTTTGGAAATTAGTCGAGGTCCTTTGCCACAAAAAAAATTCCAACACAGCCGCGAGGCAAGACAAGTGTTGATCAAAAGTGGGCGTCCAATTAGCATACACAAATTGACTACCGCAACCTTCGAAACAGAGTCCATCATCATCCTCTCAAACGTAGCAGGGGCATTACATAACTTAAAATGCATTACGCGGAACTCATAAATACCGTCCGGATAACTAAAGCTGTACTTTTACGATATCTTTCGTCTACGCTGATTTGCCAATATCCGGAGCGCATATAAATTGAAGAAAAATAGTTGGAGTCATATGGGCTGTTGAGGGTGTCATCTATGCAGGGAAGCACGTAAACGACTTTTTAGGTTATTTTGTTGAGAAGCCTGTAATCAACGCAAAATTTCAATATGTTATAATTTTTTCTTACCAGTACTACCGGCGATGACCAGGGACTGGGTGAGTCTTGGATGATGTTTTGGCGCAGCATTTGGCCGACATTATTTTTGCTTCATTTTGAGTTCTG
Organism: Ixodes ricinus; assembly: GCA_037355805.1. Lineage (NCBI taxonomy): Eukaryota > Metazoa > Arthropoda > Arachnida > Ixodida > Ixodidae > Ixodes > Ixodes ricinus. Next base: position 96,731 of record JAZHYW010035849.1, on the reverse strand, counting down.
AGAATGACACACAATACGGACGTCTGCCCAAGGGCCTGTTGCCCTCGGTTTTAATTGTATGTTTCACAACGGACGTCTCAGTTATTGAATTAGAATAAACGTTGAAGACATCGATCAAAGAAAACAGCAGATTGCATAAGCCGTGCCGTTCGGAGTGGGAGAAATCAGCGGTAACAATTCTGCGGAGCACGTTTTGGGAATCCATGTGGCTCGAAAGCGGAGGTTGAGCGGCGTTCGAGCCTCCTTAGTGACAGCATTAAGGCATGCGATGTCGTTAAGTGTTTTTGTAGCAAGGGACGGAATATGGAAGATCTGCCGTTAAATTGAATCAGTGCGGCCGTAAGAGGTAGGATTCAAGTGCGAGCTGTTGCAGGGAAAGACAAGCGGTACTCGGATGCAGCTTCAACGTGGCGGCAAGTTCACCGAGATAAAGCGATTTCGTTTTGCAATCAAGATGTGAATTTCGGGTCTCTAAAAAGTGGCAGCCTAAAATATTGTCATGCGTAAAACTAGATAAAAATGCGAAACGTACGATGAGGTTCGTTTTGAACAGTAACCTCAACAAACACTAATCCAAGAGGTTGAAGATATGACGCATTCGCACATCAAAGACAACCGCGTTCCCAGGATCTGCAAAAAAGCCGCAGTTTTTTCCGGATATTTTATGAATTATAGACATGGAGGCTACTTATGTCGACAGTTTTTTTGTGTGTGTATCCGGGGGTGGCTCTGCCTTTGCATGTGTGCAGATCTACCCATGTTTACTTAGGGTCTGCTTTGTTGTACATAATTCTGCTTTTATGTAATCTTTTCCAGTTATCTTTTCATTGCTTTTGCCTTGGCCCCCTCACAGGCGGCCGGCGATTTCCACCAATAAATAAATAAATAAGAAAGTCCTGTGAGCCTTACCTTCTTGGTGGTTATGTCTAGCAAGTTTGAAGAGTACGTAGTCGGTGGGAAATGTTGAGAAAACGAAGAAGCAGCCGGATCCCCTTTAGCTGTATCTTTTAGTTTATCCCGTCTAGAAATGATTTTGGCAGGGTCTGTTCAACTCGCATGGGGAAACGCCGCCGGTAATCTTGAAGGTGAAGGGCTTTGGTTGTGACCTCGGACGGAAGGCGATGGTGAGCGTCGTGGACGCATTCATTGTTATAATTGGTTGTGGTTTGTCGATAAGGTCTGTACTCTGTGAAGAGCCGAGCACCATACGTTCGGGTGGTTTCCGCGATGCGACGGCGGCAAACTCGGGTAACGTGACCCGGTATTTCATAGTAATAGCAGGTGGGTCTTGTGGGGTCCCTAGGATTTGGGCGGGGGCCCGGTGTCTCGGTGGTTCGGAAGAGTCTGGATCGGAGGTGGGATGGGAAGCGTGGGGGTACGCCATCGGAGTACGCTGATGCTGCGCACACAGTCTCTTGTGGTGAGGGCGCGGATTGTGACAACTTGTTCCGCACAAGAGCTCGTATGGCGTCGGGGGAGGGATCTGTCTGCTCCTTCCGCCGGTATCGGCGCGAGGATGGGAAGAAGACGGCTAGTTCTTCTCTGATGATTTGCCTTATAAGGTTCCTTATGTCATCTGTTGGAGGCGGTAGTGATGAGTCAACACAATTTTGCAGCCGAGAGAGGGTTTCGGGGCAGACCATGCGCCTGTTTCGGTGTCCTTCCCATCGTTGGCACTTTTCCTGTAGTTGTGCGACGGTGATAGAATTTCCCGAGAGCAGCACTACAATTACATCCTCGGCGATACCTTTCATGATGTTCGCTACTTTTTTCTTGCGCGGCATGGTGGGTTTGGCGCATTTGCAGAGAGCCAGAATGTCCTCGATGTAGATTGTGATTGATTCACCAGCAGATTGTGCTCTTGTCGCCAGACGTTGGGAGGCGTCCTCCGTTCGGCTGATGGGACAACCAAAGACATCTGAAAGATGGTCCTTAAAAGAGTCCCACCGCGCAATCATCTCCTTGTGATTGTCAAGTCACACTTTAGCCGTATCGCGAAGGTAGAAGATGACATTGGCGAGCGTCAGGGTGTCCTCCCAGGCGTTACGCACACTCACTTTGTCGAAGCCAGTCGTCAACGTCGTCACTTCTGAACCCGGAAAATGTGGGAGGATCGCGCTGACGGTAGGGAAGAGAGCATAGGCGGATGAAAGAAGTAGCCGCTTGCTCACCGTGTGGCATGACTGGCGGGGATAGGAGTGTTGGAAGGACGTGGGGAGCTTGGTAGGGAAGGTTACCCTCCCCTCCACCAGTGAGCGACAAATCGAAGTAAATGCCTATAAAAATGCAATTGAGCGGCACGCGCCGCTCAATGATATGCTTAAGGACGACCCTCGTCCTTGCGGTCGTCTTAGAAGTCGTCCCAGACCACTAGGCCAAACTCATTCATAAGAATGTGCGGCGGCGCGTTCACTTTGCCAGAACAACATTCTCCGAAGCTCCTGTAGGCCTCGGGGATCGACAAGGTGAACACGAGGAAAAGGAGGGACCCGAGCTTGGTGGATGCGCGAGGATCGAAGGAACAACAAGCAGACAAGCGCGAGATATCACCGGCAATCCCTGCTGACCGACCGACGTCCACCTTCTCTGTTCAGTTAGAATGGTTTGGTTTTAAGTAAATTATACAGTAACGTTCCTGCCTGTCTGGGTTGTTACCCCTCAAGCACGCGAGCCCAATAGGAACGTAAAAATTACGTCATCAAGTGTCATCAGCGTGATGAAATCAAGCGTCATTATACGTCATCAGCGTGATGTCACCGCCGGAGCGCCGTGTGCAAAAGGTGTGCTTCGTACTTCATCTGTGCTTGTTGAGTGCTTCGTGCGATGAACTGGGAGACTAAAGCGTCTACACCTATAGCCTCGACATCGGCGGCAGCCTTTACATATTGTCACGAATGATAAAGAATGAGGCGGTGAGTTAGCTGCAGGAACTAAGCGTTTAATGGGGCGAACTTGTGCCAAAAATAAAATAAAAGAACGTTAGCGTTGCAGGCGTTCATGTCGGCGAAACAGCAGAATCGAGCGCTGGAGTGAGACTGATTTTAGCTCGCCACGCGAAGCCCCTTATGTACACGCGTGGGCTTCTGGAATAATCGGAGCAGAAAGTTCGACGCGGAGAACATTCGGAGCTAGAATAAACAACGTTCTTGAATTCACCAGAACATTAAAGTGAAAGAATAAATAAAAGGACGCGTAACTCCCGGGAATCGAATTCGGGCTCTTCGCGTGGGAGGCAAGCATGATAACCGTTAGGCCACGGCCGCGCTGCCTACTTTGTCAGCTGCGCGCGCGGCAATATACGGCGGCTTTCACAGGCAATTGTGGCTGCCCATGCAAATAAGCCACAGTCATCTTAAGTGCACTCCTCTAGGCATCGTTCTCGACGTCCTCTTATGGCGAATTCAGGTGGTCAATCGCCGGCGAGAACGAGCCGGCGGAACCGACAACCAGAAACGCGCCGGCGGCACACCACGTGACCCTCACCACCCGAACACGAAACGCCAGACGGTGGAAGTTTACTTCGCCTCTTGCCCGCGCTACAGCGCTAGCGAGAGCCTGTCCCCGCCGTCACCCATGTCCCAACGACTTGGATTGACTCAATGTAGCAGCTGCTAAAGTGACTTCTGATCAGTTTCGTTCTTTCGTTCATTTTTTCTCACTGACCTTCTCTCTCATTTCGGAAGTGACGACACCGGATACAGTCTGGCGCCTACTCGCCCGGCCGTTCGGAGCTCGGGCGGAAAAAGCGCCGGAAAGTTGCCGGTGCTTGCCGGAGAACCACCACCCGAACGGTGCGCGCCGGCCAGAAACTGACCACGCGAACACTATTGCCGGTTTTCCGGCAAAAGAAGTTGCCGACGACTGACCACCCGAATTCGCCATTAGTCATCATCCACTAGGCATAGTTTTCGAAGTCGTCCTTAAGGTCGTCCTAGATGTCGTCCTAGAAGTCGTAATAGACGTTGTTCTTTAAGGCATCCTAGAGGTCGTCCTAGACGTCGTTATTGACGTCGTCCCTCGTATCCAAAATATGCCAAGTGCGTGCCCTAACTATGGCGGGCTCGTATAACTAACACAGCAGCTACAAAATGGCTCACGCCCTTAAAATGTGCCTATTCTGAGAAGCCTTCTTCGAAGATGCTTTGATCTATCGTTTAATCTTCGTAATTCGTCAAGATCCTCTTTGTAGATTGCAGCAATTGGCTCTCACAAGTGCATTGCGCAAAGTAAACACCTCAGACTTTTTTTAGTGCACCGGTAAATAGTGTTTTATTTGTGTGCTCTATTACCGGAGTTTTGTAAGATTGAAAAAATCACGAGTCCGCAAACATTTTTAGGGCATTTTGGAACACACTGTTTTACCACGACACTTGTTCAGAACGTCTCTGCTAAAACGCTCGAAATAAGACTGGCAGATCTCGGTAGGATTTTTTAATGCATTGTAATGTGTAGGTATTTTTTTATAAAAAAAATAAGCAACATTTTGCCACCACGATTCTCTATGCTCAATAGTTTAACGCAAAACCTAGTAATCTTTCTAAAAGTTTTCGGGTCCCCTATTTTGTTGGGGTTGTTCCGTAAATCTCAACCATTTGGTGCAAACCAGGCAGAGAAAGCCAGTTCCTGCAAGGCAGGCACTGTTGCACGCCAGCCATGGCGGGCATTATTTAAAGCTTGCACCCATGATATGTCTCCGCGTCCACTTTCTTAAAGAACACAGAGAAAGCAATTTGCGACAAACAAATTGCTCCCAGCGAATGACGAATCTAGAAACAAGATTATGACACTATAATGCGATATGCGCAGAAAAAATGGCCATGACATTTCACTTTTTATTGTTACCGCGCATATCACTATTTTCTAGGGGTGGGCGCCGTTCGAATCTAATAGCACAGCATCATTCGGAGAATAAATTTTATGCATTCTACACTACAACTTCTCATTCTTAACTTCATTTTTAACCTCAACACTGTATATCGTTGGTTTCCCAAGCCTGTGAAGACCATGAATGGAGTATTCGATTCGAAATGCTATTTGCCCACCCCTACTATTTTCAGATCTAGTCGTATCCTGAGATTCGTCTTTTGGCTCAGATACTTTTATCCTCCGCCGTGATTGGAGGTCATCGAGTTCTGCAAAAAAAGTAAACTCTCGAGGTGTTTAGTTTATTAGACGGCGGACGGAAATACCCACGAGCCTTGAATGCTGTTACTTAAAAACAAGCGAGACCCTCACTGTCTGACTTAGTGGCTTGACCTGGAAGAAGAGGACTTATTTATCTAGAAAAACATCGACGATATTTGAAGTAAGCAAAACCCTATTCGGAGCATAACTTTTTGCCTTCTACACTACAACTTCTCATTAAAGAGAAAGGCTGGCGCCGATGCTTTCATTATGATATCTGCAGCCATGCACCCCGTTAAAAGAAGACCCCAAGCCAAACAAACACGCCATAAAAACGCGAGAAAGAGAGAGAGGGAAAACAACGAAAGAAGGAAAGAAAGCCTTGAGCTTTAACCGCACAAAAAACCGCCGAACGCTTTCCGAAATTTCCCGCACGTACACCCGCGCCCTCCTGCCTTTTCCACGCCACGTCTCCCATTCTACTCATCTTCGCCATGGAAGCGACGCGAAGCTCTAAACAACCAATAACGGCGAGATGCAGCAGGGGCAAGCGACCTATACACGAGAGCGATGCGCCGCCGAAGCAAACATCCACTCTGGGTGTAGCGGGTGTAGCGTGCCGCCTGACGAGGTGAGAAAGGATGAGAAAGGGTGAGGAGGGTTGGGGTAGGGGTTGGAAGGGCGTCCCTGACGAGGCTTTAACTCGGCGGCTGGTAGACGTGTCATTCGCAGCGACGCGTTGGGTCCTCCGCCATTGCCCCGTTCGCGGACGTGACTCTGGTTTGGGCCTAACGAAAAACGCTGGCGTGAACGGCCGATAAAGTGCCCGCGGCCGGCGCTCGAGCTTGCAGCCTTTGTTTGCGAGCCAACGGGAGTCGCCATTTTTGTCTTCTCTTTTATTGCGAGTTTTTGCTCGGTTGTTAGTTGATTTTTTTGTCTCGTTGTGTTGGTAGCGTGGGCTTGGCTATCTCGTCCGTGGCATTTGTATCGCGGACTTGGTGTCGCGTGGCGTGCCAGACGGACAGCCACGTTGAAACGTGCCCCTGACAACTGGGGAGTTGCGACAGTGTGCGGCTGACAGCTCTCACTGTCGGCATCTGAAGTCGGAGTGGCAGAACTCGAGACTTATTATTTTGTGGGTGTAATTGTTTATTTTTTTCGTTGGACGGCATTTGCTTTTTAACTTTCGGACCCACCCTTTTTTTTATTACTTCTTCGTTAACCGCAATTAACAGCGTTCAAAAAGCATAAGATAACTTCATGTTTACATCAAAGATATCGATTGCTTTTTTTCCGAGATGAACATGCCACAATTCATTCATTCATTCATTCATTCATTCATTCATTCATTCAATAAATTATCGATAATTTTTTCATTATTTATTTAATGATTTATTTATTTACTTATAATACCCTTAAAGGGCATTACATAAAAGGGGCGTATGCACGTAAAGTTACAAGAAGCACCATTTTTATTTGTAGATGACAGCTAAAAGTGGTGATGCATTAGGAAAGAAGGCAACTCGCAGAAGTGTGCATTTCAGATAACCTTAATGCAACACAGTTTAACGATACCCGAAAGTTTGATTTCCAACAAAAAAGGCCAATTGAAAAATCACTATGAGCGAATGTCATTGGTAAACTATTGTGAAATACTTGTGTATTGTTAAGACGGCGATTTGTAGAAGCTACGAAGTAGTGCAGGTCGACTTTCCTTGTTTATAGAAAGAGCTGTTGAAGCTTTAGATTTTTTACTCTTTCCCTAGGTTTTGTTTGGCTGAGCAATGCGTTCTTGTAAGTGAACAAAAGGTTTGACGTTTATAAAACTGTTTTCACCCGTGTAGTGCATAAAAAATCAAATATACTGAGAGCGACGAAACACGACAGTGTCTACCGTTTTTTTTTATGCAAACTGAAAATGGCCTTAAATAAGGACAGCTCTAGTCGCACATGAGTTAATGCATGAAACGTAATTGATCTAACCGTGTTAAGTTGACAGCTTCGTATAATCATATCTAATGTCTATCTCCGTCGGCTAAGCATAATAAGCCGTAGTGATGAAAGTGCATTTGCGACATACAATATTCCATAGAAAAGATCTACTGGGCATTCCCGGAGTATAATTTCAAGCCCAGTAGAAAAGAGCGCAGCAAACAGAAGATGATGTTCGGAATGTTTAACGCTTTGAGAGTTTGGTGCATAAGCGTACCAAACTATACTTCAGAGCTTTTGTCTGTGTGATAAGCCTAATGACGGTCATTCGACACATATTTTTCGACGGCAAGTTACTAAGCATCAGATGTCCACATATTTTATGATCCGGCCCTTTGCGGCCCTCCGGAACCTCTCTGGCAGGACTGGAATGCATGTCATGGTGAACATGGTATGTTCGTTTGTTCAGCATGGTCGTTCGCTCAGCATGGTCGTTCGCTCAGCAGGTCGTTCACTCAGCAGGTCGCTGCTTCCGTTCCGACATCTTCGCTTTAGTTCGCTCCTTCCTCTTGTGAGGCATTAAAAGTCTGGCACATTCAGTGAGTGCCCCCTTTTGCTACCCGCGCATGCGCGCGATCAAAATATGAGAGTACAAATACTCCCCCCCCCCATTCCTCCCCGGACGCTATGAGTTCAAACACCTGATGCGGTCTTCATTTGCGTCTGCGGTACCCTCACACTTCACTATCTTCCTATTAGACAAGAACCGTCAATAGTAAAATATCTCAACTATGGCACCTGGAACGCGTGGCCGACCGTTGTGTCTACCGCGTCCGAAAAACTGGAATCTCGATTTACGCCTCATGACGTCGTAAAAGTGTCCTGCTGTCGCCGGTCGCGATCCTGGCAGTGTCTCACAGCAACGGTGGCGTATGTGGCAGACGCCTGTTCCGCTGCATGTGGCTCTCCAGCCTGGTAGTCCACAGAAGCTTCTGCAGCCAGAGGTTGGGACGCCGCGACGACATCGACATTCGCGTTCGCTCGTGCTTTTCGCCAGCGTTTCTGCCACCAGCCGCCAGGATCGCGACGCCTAACAGCAGGACACTCTGGCTTCTATGACGTCATTTGCTGCCACTTCGGGACAACGTTTGATGTATGGGCGGGATGAGACGCTAAACACGCCGGTCGCAGTCGCGCTCCAGGCACGATATCTACACTTCGCGTTACGCTTGGACCCAGAACTCTGTGGAACTCTGGCAGGTACGCAAACAACTCTTTCAGCTCACCCGTTCCACAAGAACACGTCGCTTTCCCGTATCACATGCGTGCGCGACACAAGAAGAGAAGGTCGGCATGCGTACCTAAGTTTCCCGCGAATCCCCGAACCTTTTGATTTTCCTGCCAAATCTTTTTCAGGAAGAGTTTCGAAAATGGCTACCACATCTAAAAATTGATGTGCTTTTTCTGTACATTTTTTTTCTTCATTTCTTTCTTACCAACTTGTCTTTCACGCTCATTTTACCAAGATGTGTAGCCGACTAGCCCACCAGACGATTTCAATTAAAGCGGACGCTAGATTTCGCCCGCATGTATGGTAGTTTTGTTTCTCTATCAGACAAAGGAGATTATATTATTCTGCAGGTTCCAAGGGAAAAATATACTGCTTAAAAGTGGGCAAAAATAAAACTCGAAAAAATCTCCATCGCCCTTTGTTGAACGAATTCGGAACTTTAGCCAAATAGTTCAGATATATACGCTTCAACGTTCGAAAAATATGGGCACTCCGTTTGTAACTTACTTCCTGTCGAATCTTGTACTTCCCTTGCGTCTCGAAGCCCAAAATACACAACACTTTCAATTTGCTTCCTTCTCATCGTCTTTTCCGAGTCTCCAATCCCGTGTAATTTAAACTCAACTTCCTTTCACGGCCAAGAGAAGGAACCCTCTTTTTGAAACTCTCAATCACGAAGTGGATTTAACCCTCGGGGCACTTTTTCCGTCATCTAAAACCACGCAGCATAAAACAAAAAATTCACACGCAAAAAGGAGACGCCATTAGCAGGAAGTCCAAATAAAGCGAAAGAGAGTCTACTCCGTAGCAGATGTGATCACGGCGGGACCGACGAACCCAACCACCCCCACCGAAACACAAGTTGGTGGCTGGGCGGAGCTGACGATGGCGTACAGTAACAACACACACACACACACACACACACAAACAAAAAAGAAAAATACCGGCAAAGGTTTCCCGGCCAGAATTTACTCGGAGTGGATTTTCTTGTCAGCTGTATCCGCCGCCGGTTTCCACGGAACCCCTTCAGCTCACCGCCGTCTGTGTTCCCGATTCAGCAGATGACAGAGGAAAAAAACTCGCGCACAATTTAACCGCAGGAACTTCTCCACAGCTTTGAACATTTCTCGCTCCATTAGGCGGCCTTGCCGAGTCTGGCGGCCCTGAACCGTGCACGGTCCCGCTCAAAACCATCTCACACATGCCACACAAAGCAGGCCCGCACGCAGGGCGCTGAGTTAAACTAGAACCTATTATTACAGCGTGCGTTGGGCGGGTGCTGGGAATAGTGTATTATGTTGTTCTTTTATACATAAGTTAGAAACAAAAGTATTCTTACATTATACTTTTTTGTCTTCGCCACCGCTCAAACTCTTAAAATTTCCGAGTTTCCGCGGCTCCCAAAAGACGGAAACGAAAAGCTGAGCGAAACCGCGCTTTGCACCGCTAATACTTGGAGCAATTTGAATGAGTTCTCGGGCGTCTGTAGAACATTTAAGCCTCTAAATTTCGGCCTTAAATTAAAGGCAACAAAAACAATATATACCAGCGAGCTCGCGGAGCGCCATGAAAGTGAGCTAAGGCCGTAGGGTACGTGTCTTGAATGGGAGCAGGTCGGTTCTCCCCTCAGACGTTTCTTTGAGCTGTTTTATACATTTACGCGAAAATCTTGAGGCTTAAAATAAAAGCGAAAAGAAGGCAAGCGTATTTAAACGTGGAGGGCTTTATGCAGGGTTCCCGGTTTCATTTAGTGCGGTATCGCAGAAGGTACGCGTTAAGTAGAAAAAAATAAGTTTAAAGTGTTTTGTATTGCCCACACCGAGACTAGAAAGGACATTAGAAACAGGGTAGGTTTAACCAGCCCTAATGTTGAAATCAATATCAGGCCAACTTGACGGCTGAAAACAAGATAAGTTTGCAGTGTAATTTTTTTCTCCCGGTTGTCTATTTATCTTCTTTGTTTGGGTTTGCTTCGCTAATAATGTTCTGGTTTACAGAAAAAAAAGTAAAGGAGCCTAACCTCACTATAAACCCTAGTCTCGTTACTAAATTATGTCCCCCTGCGAGCTTGCCTGTTTTCCTACTCCAGTTTGCTTTCCTACTAACCCAACCCAAAACCAAGACATTTCCCATTTACTACGTACACCGCGCATGCATGAATACCTTCTATAAAGTGGCACATCTAGCGCTATATTGAGTCAACCAACCTCGAAGTGTTACAAGTTTCTAAAAACACTCCCTTAGTCTACAACGTAGTCCAAGCTGCTGTCGTAAACGTCTGTCTTCATTTAACGCTCAATTCCGGCGCGCTATGGTGCAAATAGGACGCTACATGAAGCCATGTGCCAGCGCGACTTTCTTTTACATCTTTGCACGCCAAGTATAAAACGGGGCATAGCATATGCTTACATAGCGAAATTATATACGGTTTTCTCAAAATTAATATTTCTGTATTCGAGGATGCACCGCACTGCAAACTTGAACATCTCAGTGAATCTTTGGCGTAGGTACAGGAAATAAATTTCTAACATATGTTGTGAAATAAATTTAAAAAAAGCTATATAGAGAGAAGCAGTTTTGATTTTGTCTCCGGAATGTCGGCACCAAGCCTATCTGCATCCTAATCAAACCGCCCCGTCGAAAACCATCCCTTCAAGAGTCCTCAAATTTCCAAAAGAAAAAAAATGAATAAGCTTAAGTGGAGCAGCGTCGAGGTTTCAAAAATAGGGTGCTTCTTTCCGTTTCCAAGAAAATATTGTGCCCTTTGTTTGCACGCTCGGCAACCGCTAAAAAAAACGTCACAACATATAGCGGAAATAGCGTAGTTCCCTGGTCGTAAAGAAAGGGGAAGTGTTACCTCCCTGTAGACCAATCTATTTCCGGTGTTTTTTCACCACCGTCGGAGAATATCTCTTGCGCCATAAATTCTGAATCCCCGAAATTCACCTTTTTTTTTTTCCCTGCCTTTTGGTTTAAATCCTCCAAACCCACCCACAAACAAAATATTTGCTCGTGATCTTTTCCGACGTGTCGCGCTCTGAATTTAAAGTCCGATCGGGGTGAAAGCCGGCGGCAACTAAATCAACATTCCAACGCCCACTTCGCTCAGCTTTTCAATCCATTGTTGCTGCGGCATTTACGGCTGACAAATGGTAGAATATATTATGCTACGTCTGCGTCTATTGATTCAGAATCTTCGTACGTTCAGGAATGGTAATCCTAACCTAGCAAATCGGATTTGTGAGGCAGTCTGGCTCAGTTTGAATATCAAAAAGGATATGACATGAGTTATTGTAACCAGAATATACTGCGTGAAATTACGCCTCGATAATTTACCTTTACATTCTGTGGTGACGTTTGCTTGCAGGTTATCCGAGCTGTGTTTTTAATATTAAAATCTGTCAGTCCTGTGTTTATTGAAACAACAGTCGCAGCGATAGCGGCTACATATCAGGGCCAAGTCGTTGGGCATCGGCGTCGCTTTCACGCACCGTTGGCTGCGTGAACCAAAACGTTCGGAAAAAATAGAGAGTTTTAGGGAACTGTTTTAATTCGAAAGCATTAACTGTCCCATGGAGCGAAGCCGGCGTTGTCTGCAGTCGTCTGTAGCAGAAAACGGCACCTAAATTCCCATTGCCTGCGACGCATCACGTGGCTCCTTAGCAACGGCATCATCGTTGCTAAGGAACCTGCCCAGCTACTGGCGGCGCAGAGGGAGGGTGGGAGGACGCGGGTATGTGCTGGCCTCAAGTTAGGCCTAAGGTTACGCCTATCGCTACGCTTTGAGGTCCAACGTCGTCAACCGGTACGCGCAGCTGTTTGACGTGAAGAGTACGGGACGCGGGTATGCGCTGGCCTTACGTTAGGCATAACATAAGGCATAATGTTACGCTTTGAGGTGTAACGGCGTCAACCGGTGCCCCGAACCAGAGCGATGACGATGATGAGAGAGCACGTGGTTTCAGCACTTGCCGCGCCTAGCTTCGTACTCCCGCCGCTGTCTCACCCAGCAGCGCAGCAGTCACCAGCGAGCCAGGGGGAATGAGCTGCGCACCGCCGCACTCCCTTCAGGCGCTGCGGCCACTTCTGCTCTCGGCGGCGAGAATGCTTACGCAATCTCGGCTGAGGAGTCAGCCGAACTTCTGGCGGCGCTTAGTGCTTAGGTGTCCTCGGAATTTTCGCACATCCGATAGGATACGATGCGGCAAATACACCGATACAGTACGCAAGGCGCATATGGGAGACGTCAATGACAGCGCATGTGAAGTTCGTACCTGAAGGCACATCGTAACTTATCGGTGTGTGCAAAACCGGTTACTTAAATCTCTCGAAAAAGCATTCGACAATTTTGTTTCGAGCGCGTTTGTTTCCGTTGTTTTTGTTGTTTCGGAGCGCATGAAAGCGAGTCTCGAAGCACGAGCTCTGGGCATTGAGACTGCTACGACGACATTTTGTTTTCGGCTATCTTTTCCTCCAGAAAGTGCGTGCAGTGGGCATTATGGGTACTACAAAAGCACTAGGTAAAACGCCGGTTGTGAACGCTGTGGCGTATATCAGTGGTAGAGCCTCCCGCTTGGCACGCGGTAGACACAGGTTTGATTCTTGAGGGCGGTGGACGATCTTTTTGAGGATTTGGAAACATGAACAACGGGACGCCCTACTACGCCAACTACAATATCAACAACTACCTCAGTAACGGGCGTTATTTTCCGTTGTGGGAAGACCCGAGAACAGGTATCACAGTAAATAAAAGACAAGTGACTACGTCCTTGTGGAGCAAACGTTTTTTTTTATATGTGTGGTATAAGCCATTGCATCAATTTTATTCTTTCTCTCTCGGCTGTGTTGCCTTTTTTGCGCACCAAGGTATACGTAGCACTAACATAGATATATCGTTAAAGCAGTGAATTCTTTCAAAATTCCTTTAATATAAAGATAAACGAAAAAAAAACTTAAAAAAAACTACGAAAAAACGGCTTAATAAGTAATGACGCGCAAAAAAAAACGATTTCTTCAAATGTAATGGATCACCGTGGTCTAAAGAGACAAAACTCGACAAGACAGATCTAGGGACACCATACCCTTAATCACAAATGTCGTTCTCGGCAGCAAAAAACAAACAAACAAAACAAATATTGACTAAAACAGGCAAAAAAAAAACAGTGGGACATAAAACTGTCCAACTGTAACCACAATACCCACACCTCTGCGACGAACCAACATGTCGCGCTTAAGGGATTGCTGTACAAATTACATCCACCAGTCTCCCGTATTCTATCCTCATAGAACGCAGCCTATTCTTTCAGCAAGTAAAACCGTTGAGACGACTCACAAAAATAAAAAAATATAGAGAATAGAAACGAAAGTAGTACAAGAGCGTAGGAGAGAAACTGTCCCCATCTGTCTCAAGTTGGGTTGCGGCGAGAGAAACCGCACCTCCCTCAAAGCCCGTCTCCACGAGGCAAGCCCAATCAATTTGAGAGACAAAGCTTTACGTCGTCTCCCCTGGCAAAGAACCCTTTCTCCTGTTCTCTACCAAACAAAATCATAAAGAAAGCGCCGAAGAAGATTCACAAGGGATGCAGTAAGCGAGCTTGCGACAAAGCTGCCGGAGACGGGAGTTTGTTTTCGGGGACAGAGACACATCCTGGATTCGCTGAGTTAGCCCTAACCAGCGTATTAGGCAAGCGAGTGGAGAACTCTTTTACGCCAACAAAACTCGCTACGAAGAAAAAAAAATTCGTTGTCGCTTCCTAAGTGAAGTGAACCCGGATGCGCAGCAGGGAAGTGTTGCCCGGATGCACTTGCAAATACAAACACATCGAGTAGGCTTCAAATATAACAAAACAGATTTTCTTAAAACACTGAAGACAAAGGTAGCGTAACCTCGTTATAAACCATATTCTTGATTAAGACTGAGATTACTTGTGTTTACTGTTTCATAAAGAGTACAAAATATATATCAGCGCAAATTATTTTAATAAATTCGTGGATGCCAAATTCGAAAAAAATAAATAAAAGACGTTTACAATTCTTTGTAATGCCGAATTAGAGCGCCGCTCTTGAGGAGGAGGAGGAAAGGGGAGTGTACGCCCCTGTGATTTCACGAAGATGACGTCACTCGTGACCCTAGTCACGTCACTCGTGACCGTCGTGACGTCCCACGTGACTCTCGTGACGTCACACGTGATCCTCGCGACGTTACTGGTGACCTTCGTGACGTCTGACGTCTGGTGACCCTCGTGACGTCACACGTGACGTCACTGGTGACCTTCGTGACGTTATTGGTGACCCTCGTGACGTCACTCGTGGCCCTCTTGACGTCAATGGTGACCTTCGTGACGTCACTCGTCACCCTCGTGACGTCACTCATGGCCCTCGTGATGTCGCACGTGACGTCAAGTGTGACGTCACGCGGTTACGCCGACGCCGCTCAACCCGGAAACGGCCGCCTAAGAGCTGCGCTCTAGAACATTTGTGGTGGCGAAGCAAGGAGGGGAACCGATCGCAAGGAAGCCCGGGCAAGACTACTTTTTTATATCCGTCACGCGCTTGTCGCCTTTCAGCCCCGCGCTCCCGCATCCTATGGACGTCTTTTTCTTTGCTGCTCTGTCACCACATGACTCCCCGACCCAAAGACGGGGTCGCTCCAACGAACAGTTTTGTGTTGACGTTGTCGAGGAAAAGCCGATGGGCAGCCGGAAGCTGCCTGCTTCGATGAGCACTGTGTTTCGGCGTCTAAACACAATGTTGAGATTGTCTCGAGGTAGGCCAGTTTGAGGCGGTCCGTGGCAAACACTTCCTCTCGTCCGTTCACCTTGATGGTGAAAATGTTTTTCTGTTCTCGCAAGGGCAAGGTGCGGTCCGGTGTAGGGTGGCTGAAGAGAGCGTCGTACCGCATTTGTCCTGAACATTTGTTGTTTCACGAAGGTCTCTGATGATGAATTGTTGGTTGTTGCTTTTGGCTTGATCTCTCTAAACCCATTCTGTATTCCCTCAAGGTATGTCTCAATCTTGGGAGGTACTGCTGTAGGATGCAAGGGGGTTAATTGCCAAATCGACCGGCAAACAAAGTGAAGTGCCATAGACGAGTTGGGCTGGGCAACAAGCGAGGTCTTCTTTGACAGCCGCACGAAGACCAAGAAGAATGATAGGAAGGAGCTCTAACCAACGAGTTGAATCTTGGTGAGCCATATTAGAAGCTTTCACTTGACGGTGGAATCTCTCAACAAGTACATTGGATTGCAGGATGATAGGCTGATGTCCAAATGTGTGTGGTTCCTAGCAGTTGAGAAAGGCCTCTTGAAACGGTCGATTCACACTGCCGTCTTCTGTCTTTGACGCCCTAGATAGGTGTTCCGAAGCGCGCAACCCAGGTGTTGACGAAAGATGATGCAGCGGTCTCGGCTGTGATGTTTTGAATTGGTGTTGTCTCCGGCCAATGAGTAAACCGGTCAACCATCAAGTGGAGGTATCGGTAGCCTTTGCAAGGTGGTAGAAATCCGACGAGATCAATGTGGACTTCTTCAAAACGGCGGAAACCTGTCAAGTGAAGTTACGGTGTGACGATGCGTTTTTGCTCGCTGGCATGGCGAACATTCTCTTGCCCATTGTGGGACGTCGCTGTTCATGCTCGTCCAGACGTAGCGTTCCGCGACCTAGAAAATATCGGAACTGTTTCACAGCCTAGGTAGGCAGCTAATAGCTCTCGGCCAAAAGCGCTGTACCGTTGCTTGGTGCTGGTAAACCTCTTTGAAAACAAAACCGAGCGGTTTCCATGCTCCACCAAGGTACTGCTGTACCGCAGCGCCGACGGCGACTCCGGAAGCGTCTACCATGATGCTTGTAAGAGCATCGTGTTTGGGATGCTCCAACAGTGTCGCCAGGGCTAAACTATTCTTGGTAGCGGAGAAAGCGTTGTCGGCCTCTTGATTCCAAGAGAGTATAGCTGCTGGAGACTTGGATTGCGTGAGCATTGCTTCAAGAGGTCGGAGGATGGTCGCGCAATGTGGTATAAAAATGCGGTAAAGGTTTACCAACCCCAGAAAACGACGCAATAAACGGATGGATTTAGGGCGAACAAACTTAGAGATGGCCCTGACTTTCGTTGTTAGTTGTCGAATGCCTTGTTTGTCCACCAGTTGTCCTAAAAGGTCCAACGAAGGAAATCCGAACTCGCACTTGTCCACGTTTATGATGAGGTTGTAGTCTCGAGGGTGTTCGAACAGGAGCTGGAGATGATATAAATGCTCCTCTGGTGATGTACTTGCGACAAGAATATCGTAGACGTACGCGAAAACAAACGTAAGTCTCCATGTCACAACTTCGATAAATTTCTGAAACGTTTGTGCGGCATTTCCTAACACAGATGGCATGCGAGTGAACTCAAACAGGCCAAGTGGTGTCATGATGGTGGTCTTGGGGATGTCTTCTGTGGCTACAGGAATTTGACTGTATGCTTTCGTGGGGTCTATTTTCGAAAAATGGTAGATCCTCTGAGGTTGACAGTAAAGTCTTGAATGTTGGGCAATGGGTAGCGGTCAGGGAGCGTGGCCAAATTTAAAGCACGGTAATATCCACAAGGCCTCCAGTCGCCAGTTTTCTTGGGAACCATGTGGAGGGGCGAGGACCAACAGCTCGAGGATGACCTAACGGTTCCCATTTCCAACATATGTTCGAATTCTCGCCGGGCGATGCGAAGTTTCTCAGGGGTAATCACCGGGGAACTGCATGAGTAGATTGACCGCGGGTGAGAATACGGTGTACAACGTCATGCGTGGCAGGTTTGTTCCAGTCAGGGGAGGCAGTCAAAATCGGGAATTCTTTGGTGAGACGTGTGTACGGCTCGGGTACACAGCCATTTTATCGTGAAGGCGAAAGATGAGATGGTTGTGGGCTCGCCCATTACGGAGAGGCCGGTGGTAGAATCAATGAGTTTCTTGTGTGCCATGTCAACCAAAAATGTAAAATGGGATAAGAAGTCCGCACCGGATGGCAGGCTGACTGTGCAACGAGAAATGCCACAACGAAATATTTGCCGAATGCCTAGTTCGACAGCAAGGGATCTTCTCCTGTACACAGGGATGCTGCTGCCGTTTATTCCTCGTAAATAACAGATGGGAGTGGAGCCTTTGTCAACGGTTTGCGAAGGAAGAATGCTGACCTCGGTCCCTGTGTCGATGAGAAACTGAACATTTGAAAGTCCGTCTTTGAGGAAAAACAGGCGACTGTCAGAAGGTTTTGGAGGAGCACTCGTCGCCGCTAGTGTTCCCTGGTTTCGTTTCCCGACCATCCACAAGGCAGCGTGCAGCGTTCTGCTCTGGAACCTAATTTGCGATGGTACCAGCAAGGTTGAACGTCTGAAGACTGGCTTCTCGAAGGGGAAACAACGTCGCGATTGTGATGATCGGCTTGGACGATTAAGCAGAACGGGACGAGTTACAGGATGGCTTTGAATGACTGAACAAGGGAGCTTGCGAGGAGTGTGGTCACGTTCTTGACTTCCTCCCGAAGGGCAGTCATCTCTTCAGCGGAGGAGAATCTCTGCTGTTGGGGTTCAGAGAGCTGATGTACGTTCGAGTTGTGCACAGAAGCCTGTGGTGGTGCGACCTCCATGATTTTGTCGGCGTGCAGTGCCAGAGCTGGCAGGGTCAAATCTGCTGCCGTGGTAAGTAGCATCTGAACAGTCGAAGGAAGTCGTTGTAGAAAAAGTTATTTTAGTAATGTCGTATCAAACGTCGCTGCGCACTCTCCAAGAAGGGCCTGCATGTGACAGAGTAACTGTGAATGTCGCCGATCTCCGAGTTCTTCCTGCTGCCAACAGCTGCTGTAGGCGCTTGCGTTCCGAAACCGTCGTTCGTTCTAGGATTGCCGCTTTCATCGCGTCGTAGTGTGCAGCGGTGGGCGGATTTGAGAGAAGGTCATAGACTTCCAATGCTACTTCATTGGGAAGGGCAGCTACCAGGTGGCCGAAACGTCGTGCGTTTCGAGCTTCAACCTGCAGAAACCAGATTTCCTGGTGCTGTGGCCAGAAGGGCGGGAGGCGTACAACGTAGTGGTTTATGGTATGGGGAGGCTCACCCGTACGATCTGTTTCTTGCGTGTTCGTGGCCTAGTTCGCGGGTCACCAGTGTGGTGGCGAAGCAAGGAAAGGAACCGAACACAACGAAGCTCGGGCCAAGACTATTTTTTTATATCTGTCACGCGCTCTTCGCGTTTCAGCTTTGCGCTCCCGCATCCGATGGACGTATTTTTCTTTGCTGCTTTGTCACCACACATTTCATGAATATTAGAATTTTATTCCAGATATTTCGCATGCACACACCACGACGGTCACTTATTCGTGTATGGTGGTCGTTGTATTGCTGACTTTCTAAGCATGCATCACTAGTAAGGCTCAACAAGCCCGAAAAACAGAGTAGAAGTACGTGTTTGAGTGCCGCTATTTGTGTCTCACAGTTATGATTACTGCACTCGTCTCTGTGTAGAATATATACAAAGAAACACTGCTGTTTTGTTTGCAAGATGTGGTTCAAGTCATTAGGCAGACTTCAGAGTTGAATGAGCGTCAATAATCGGATAGCCTACCTACTAGCATCGGCCTACGGATCCCCAAGTGGCGGTTTGGAATGCCGGCCGAGCTGTCCGCAGTCTGACGTAGGTTTATTGCGGAGAAGGCGCCGCTTGACGGATATCTCGCTGGCACGTCAAAAGATTCCGAGTTGGTCGGTATTAATCCTCAGTCCTCCGCTGGGACGGAGTGCAACTTGACTTTTATTGTGTTGGCACGTGAAACCTTCAAATGGGTTTTTATCCTACCTACTAAACTCCTTTTCATCAAATGTCAGAGCACAGATGCAGTTAAAGAGTCAATGAGACCTATCAACAAGAGCCAAAACCGCAGCGTCGCAGCGATTGGCGTCTTTATAAGCGTGCGATGCCACCGGCTAGACCAGTCAGCGGAGTAAGTGCGCCGTGTCCCTGGGCTCTTGGTCCGCGTGCACTTGTTTGCGTGGGCCCCCCGCCAACGACTTAAATCTGACTTGTGGCGAAACGAAGTACGATAACCAACTTCGTGGAAGTCTGACCCGATCGCAGCACCGAGGCCGACTTCCGAGAATTCCGGGAGTAGTTTCGGCCAAGGCGCCTCGGCTGACCAGACACGAGTCGGGCCCACCGATCAAACCGGAAACGGAAGTCAGTCTCCGACGTCCAACATCCACATCCGTCCTGGAAACACATTGCCCCGACGCGTGGGCGATTGAAGTCGAACCAGTCGAGTCGTATCAGACTCTGTGAGTAAAGCAAACCGCTCGAGCGTTGTAAGCGATAGCGCCATTCCCGGTGTTGTGTGCGCCATCTACGTTCGCTTTCTGTGAATGCCTCCTACGTTTCGCCTAATAGAATCCCTGTTCTTTTTCCGCAACTCGAAGACAGTCAACAACACCCAGGAAAAGGGGGGATGGGGTTATAGAAGAGTAGCGGAAGGCAGGGGGGGGGGGAAGGTAGATATAGAAGGAAAGCGGAAAGCCGCCACACTTGTGTTGTGTAGAATATTACTTACTGACAAGATGTAAAGAGAACCCTAGCAATACTCTTTTAAAAACTGAATTCCACTCTGTAAAAAACAAAGTGAACTTGAATGACAGGTTCTCAAAGTGAAACCACTATGCCAACCAATTTATGAATAGGACAGAAAGTTGAAACCAAGACTGAACCTGGTGAACAACATTGGTAATACAAATAATAGCATTGATGACTGATATCACGCGACCAAGCTAAATGACATCATGATTTCGCGTGACATCATGACGTCACGCTGTCACGTGACATTATAACATTACGCGACCTCATGCATTTTGCCATGAAACTCGGTCATATGATACCATGGCGTCACAAAGCCAAGTGAATTCAACGTTGTCTCAAAAGAAGACGACTAACCGCGAGAACGCGCTGTCGCTCGCGTGGCGCACCGTTCATTTTTGCTGGGCTGCAGAACCCACCAGACGTATGTTAGACGCCCTTGTAAACCTTCACCGGTTCCCGTTCTTTGTGTCGAAGCTCTAACATATCAGAAGTGGGATCGATCCAGCTTGATCCAGCGACCACTGCCCACTGCATGTCGACACCTATGGCTACGAATCGTCGCAGCAGCGACACCGATCAGAGCCTCAACATGGCCAAAGCAAGCGAGGAAGGGCACCGGCGGAGCAAGCTGACCCGAACACGGCAGACTGCGGCAGCGGGCCCACCCCGACTTCCAGCAGCTGTCAATATTGGAACAGGGAGCACGAGCCTTGGCGGTAGAAACGACGCAACCACGAGTCAAAGAGGCGTGGCAGCTCGAGATTCGGAACGCTCCGACACCGACACCTTGGGGCAACAAACATTGGTGGCCGACGCAGCAAGCGTTTCGCCAACAATCTAGACTGAATTTTATGGACCGACATCTGACCTATCTAGACTTTAGACTATTCTACAAAAGGCTGTACAATCTGCCGTGCGAGGAGCGGTCACGGGAAGAACTGACCTGTTTCGTTCCACAATGACGCCCACGCATGACGGAAGATCACCCACAGACTCCGGTAATCTGGTACCAGTGTTTAACTCCATGGCCAATCCGGTGCAGACAGTTTAATATTGGTTACAGAAAATTGACGAACTGTCAGCGATATACTCGTTGAACGAGGGACATGCGGCATGTTTTGCGCTAACGAACCTAAAGGGAATCACGGAAACATGCTACGACAACCACGTCAGTGTCCAGCGCTCGTGGCTTGAATGGAAGCTGGAGCTGAAAAAGGCACTTCCACCTGTGATAACAATTGTGCTATTCTCGCTCACCTCTTGTTCAGAGGAAGTAGCCAAGCCCTGATGGAGATATTTTTAATCTTTGAGCCCGGAGTTTGGAGGCTTACGCTGCCATGGCTGAACTGTCCTGTCCTATAACCATGCGTCTCACGCCCCTTGCCTTGGTACCGCGCTAGGTCTTCGTGCGTCCGCCACGTGGTTGCCAATGTTCTGAATGTCCAAAATCCCAAAATCTTTTCCCTCTTCTGGATTGTTTATGTTCCAGAAAATCAGCAGCCACTCTTTATTACTGCATAGGTTTGCAACAAACCTCGTCGGCGGGTCAAAAACTTCACAAAAAGTATTCCCTCCCGTAGCGAATTCATGGGTCCTCGTCTTAAAATTAAGAAAAGATGAGAATAACAAAAACATTTGTCTTCTTTTCCATCGGTCTTTCTCTCTCTCTGTCTAACCGAGCATCATCAATAGCGCCAATTAACTTTAAAAAGTATTCCAGCTGACACCCCGAACAGCTCGGGTGAAGAGAGAGAACGCACATCAAAACAGGCACATTTGTTTTAAAATAAACACTGATATAAAATTAAGGGGAGAAGTACCAACAACAAACGAATTGCCTGCTTTCTTATTGGTCCCCCTCCCCCAACCGAGCATCTTGACTAGCGCCACTTAACTAAAAAAGAGTACTTCCAGCTTGCACCACGACTATGCTCGGGTGAAAGAGAGAACGAACAGACAAGCCAGAATTGTCGCTTTAAAATAAATTAAATCCCTGTAATAAGGCCTGAATTATATATTCTCTCCACTCCGTGGGTTCATACGCCTCAAGCATGACTGGTGGAGCAAGGCGAAAGAACTAGACAGCTGAGTCACAAAGCGGACAACTGACGCCTCACGTGATCGTCTCATTGTCTTCCTGCTGGTTCTTGGCACTCTCGAAGACTCTCCTTGGCGTCTCTGGTCTTATCAGCGTTGCTCTTAAGAATGCTCCACCGAGATGGCGTAGCACAGACGAGAGTGGACGCCCACCGGGGAAATAATCTTGGAAATAAGCGCGACTCGCAGTTAGGGGTCCCTCGCGTAGCCGCCCGCGAACAGCTCGAAGATATCTGCCGCTCCCTCAGTCCGGTCTGCCAGGGCGTTCGACGGGCTGCAGAACTGCTGCTGCTTGTAGCAGCCTATGTACCTAGCGTAGGTCGTTCCAGAATGGTTCCTAGAACTTGCTTTCGACCTGGGAGCGGCGTTCAAGCAGGCGTTCATCGCGGATGATGTTCTTCTCGTCCAGTCGTGATTCTGCTCTACCGGGCCCCGGACAAGCGGCGAGCAACACGTTGGTGCGCCATGTGTGGTGTTCTCGCTCACCGCTTGTCGGGAAAAGCAGCCATCTGCAGACATCTTCAATCTTCGAGCCAGGTGTTTGGCGGCTTACGCTGCCATGGCTGAAATGTCCTGTTTCCTAACCACGCGACTTACGCCCTGTGCCTTGGTCCCGCGCTCGCTCCTCGCGGTATCGTCCACATCGTCGCCAAAGTTCTGCGTGTCTAAAAGCCCCGCAATGCACAGCGCCGACACCAGGAGATGGAAGCGAGGCAAAACTGCTGAACGAAACCGTCGAACTGTTTTTTCACGAGAAAGACAGCTCTGGCGCACCTTTGTCAACTTCCAGAAGATCAGTTCGTGGACTATGCAAATACACGCATCAACGACGAAGCGCTCATTCGGAGTCTAAGCGTTTTCACGTTTTTTTACCCCAGAGGTTCTGCTGAAGTGCCTCAAACATTCGGACTACCGACTCGCCGTCAACGAAAGAGCGTCCCACCGATTCGATGTGGCATACCTTTCAGGGACGGTAAAGAAGAATATTTCGTCCAAAGACCAAAATGCCTACCAATTTCTGGAGAAAAAAAAACGCAATTTAAGTTTAATGGTGAGCCACGGAGCTTCAAGTGTGACGAATACGGACATATGTCTGCAAACTACAGTAAACTAAAGAAGCGAGAACACTGCAGCAAATGTCACCGAATAAGACATAAAACACCGACTTCAGAGCAAGCAGTAAGGAAGTATGACCGTCGAAAATATTCACTTCGAAAACAAAGGGCAAGTGAATGCACTTAACGAGAAGTATTTGCAAGAAGTCCTCATAGACGGGAAGTTTTTCTGAGCTTATGTTAACCTTGGAAGCAAATGCGTTAAGTGCGCAAGATGCATGCCGATGATTTGGGAATCAGCTATAACAAGCAGTCCCGAGGACGTAAGATCGGTGGCTATGGTTTCGGTCAGTTCCTAATGTGTGAAACCACGGAAGCAAGTGTCACTGTGGACCAAGCGACCACCCGCGTTCCGAACTACGGTCGTTCCAAGTGAAGCGCAAGCGATTTCTCTTCTTATTAGGCAACCCTTGGCTGAACAACCAGCATCTCACAATCGTCCGAAAAAGGAACACACTTCGCATTTTTCGAGGAACCAGGCAGCTTTACTGATGAAGATGAACAACTTCGACGCGTTCAGGTCCCCGAACTTCCACCACGTTTCGTGGTGTTATGGGCAAGGGAGTCTGTTGTGATTCCAGAGAACTACGTGGGGATCATTCACCTGACAACCAATGAGTTCGCGGCAGTACACGTCTTTTTAATGCACAGTTACGAATGCAAGAAGGCAAGGAACACTGTTTGCCTGCTTGTGCAATCAACGTCACAGAAGGTGGCGAAACGGTTTTGCCTATTTTCAGCATACCCAGTTTCAACGTCCTTATTTAGAAAAACGATGCAGCAGCCAAAGGCTCTTAGGTTTTCAGAAATATCTGAAACCTCCATCAAGCGAAGCACGACGGATCTCCTGAAACCGATCAAAACGGAAAATGTACGAACAGGACCTCAGGTGACTGCTGATAAATTCAATGACCTCCTAAATCTCATCAACGCGTACCGAGACTGTTTTGAAGCTAACGTCGGTAAGCTTGGCTCGACTAGTGCAGCCGAAATCAACATGGGGACTATTCCTGGTGCGAAGCTTATAGCCAGTATCATTTCGTCCGTACCTACTGGCCTACGACCAACGTACTCGTGTAAACCAAGTCCTTGAGGAACTGAACGATGCGGGCATGGTGTGCGACTCGTCAACAGATTATGCGAGACCATTACTTGTTGTGAGAAAGAAAACCGAAGAGGAGCGTCTTTGTGTTGACTGCAAAGTTCTCAATGCGATTACTAAGAAGGACAAGTATCCTCTATCGCTTATAGAAGCTCAGCTGGACCGACTTCATAGAAAATATTGTTTCACGACGCTCGATCTAGATTCTGGTTATAATCAAGTTCCCATGGCTAAGGAGTCCCAAACTGACTGCTTTTGTGACAAGAGACGGACATTACAAGTTTTTAGAGCGCAGCCCATAGGAGTCCGTTTCCGGGCTGAGCGGCGTCGGCGTCGGCGTCGCGATCGGCGTAACCGCGCGTTGCATGCAAGCGGCGCAGCCGCTGCGTTGCATTATGGGAAGTTTCCCGTAATGACGTCACGAGGGTTACCCTCGTGAGGGTTACGAGGGTTACGAGAGTTACTCTCACGAGGGTTACGAGGGTTACCCTCAGGAGGATCACAAGGGTTACCTTCACGAGTGTCACGAGGGTTGCGAGGGTTAATTACCCTCAAAAGGGTTAACCTCACGAGGGTCACGAGAGTTACCCTCACGTAACCCCCTGAGGTCACGTGACCCCCCCCCCCCCGAAGTCACGTGACTTCAGGGAGTCACCTATCCGTCATGACTCAGTACCCTTCCATCCTCCTCCTCAAGAGCTGCGCTCTAATCCGGCGTTACAGGTGTTGTGAACGGTTTTCATTTTTTTCAAAATGCCGTTAGGTCTCACCAATGCTCCCGCGGTCTTCCAACGCATGATAAAAGTTGTTCTCAGACCGTTATAATATGGTGTCGCCGTGGTGTACACGGACGACGTCCTTGCCCTTTCAAAAGACTTTGATGAGGGTCTTGCTTATGTGGAGCAGGTTTTCCAGGTTCTGCGAGCTGCGAGCCTTACGCTTCGTGTTAGCAAATGCACCTTCATGACCGACAAAGTCACGTATCTGGATTTTGAGATCGAAGCAACCGGGTCTCAACCCCAGCGACTAGAAAGTGAAGGCTCTAATCGACTTCCCAACACCGTCAAGAGTGCATGAAGTCGAACAGTTTGCTGGGTTGGTCAGTTACTTCAGACGGTATGTCAAGTATTTGGCAACACTCGCTGATACGACAAAACACATTTGATGTTGACATTGAAAAAGAGGACACTTGGATTTTAGGATTCCCAAGTTTTAGCGCCTATCGCAAAAGTATACTAACCCCAAGCACGAGTCTTCGATCACCTGGCGCATCGTTCTTTTTGCTGTACAGACGCACCCTCCATGACGTATATTAAACGCCCCTTTTAAACCTTCAGCGGTTCTCGTTCTCTATTTTGAAGCTCTAACACCAAGCCTGGAACGTGGTGAACAACCTCATTGGTAAGTAAAAAAAAGCATTGATGATTGATGCCACACGACCAAGGTTAATGACGTCATGAACGATGTCACGTGACATTATACCATCACGTGACCTCATGCATGACGTCATAAAACTCGATTCATTGATGCAATGGTGTCACAGTGCCACGTGACTACTTGCAGTCATGTGACCTAAAGACGTCACTAAACCACGTGACGATTCGTGGTGTCGGTTCTTCATAATGGATCTTCCTGACGAGTTTTGTCATAGTATTTGGTTGATAAAACACATTCTCGGCTAAGAAAAACAATTAAGTACTTTGTCAACATATTTAAATCAACTTCAACAAACGGATTTCACCAGGAGTGGGGCGACGTCACCGCTGCCGCGGTGCATTCTGGTACCTGTAGCTCTCCCCAGTCCTCAGGCCGCGTCAATGCGCATTGTATGCCCGCCAGGCGTTTGGAAATTTTCGGGTTAGCACGAGACATTGAACCGGGTGTTTACTCAAGTTTCTTTTTTTCTTTTTTTAATGGGTGGCTTTTCTGTTGTATGCCACGGGGCTACAATAACAGCACCAGGCAAAAAGGCATCGGATATTATGTCTTCCCGAAAAAAAAGCAGTATGGCAAAAGGAAGGTAAACAGAGCCGGACAGAGCGGCAGAAAAAATAGCGTTTCTCGATTTCTTTCACGATTTGCTTCATAATTTATATCCACCTTTTGCACGTCAGCTAAAAAGTATAAGATTACAGTGCACGAGACACAAAGCGTGCCGAAGTGTTACGTGATGGTGGAATCTCTCTTTGCATTCGCTCCGTAGCAGTACTATCCGTTGGTCTATCTCCACTGCTTTGCTGATGCCGTTTTAATACGGATTTAGCTCTATGTAGTTTGGTGGTTATAACTGTTAATGCGACGACATGCTTCAAGCACAACTGTGCTTCAAAAAATCAGGACAACCACTAGAAAAAAAGACCAGCGATTCCTGATATGCATTACTTGAAGTAAAATAACTTTTGTGGAAGCAGTCTTAATCGTTTATTTTTTATACACAAAACGTTAAAAACCCCATATAATGCAATTTAGAAGTGCAATGCTTACCTACAAAAATGTAACAAATGAACCTGACCTATTTTGTGGTGGTCTTTTAGGCTGGCGTTACATATCCCTTCTGCCCAATCGATACCGCAGAAAAAAGCGTTCGGTGCTTAAGCAAACAAAATAAAACCGAATAGAAACTGTACACGAAAAATCATCTTCACCCCAAGTTTTCAGGTATCTTGCATGGCTAATTCTGTTTCGACAGGTGACGATTGTTACGGCGCGTCAGGCATGGCCATTCTGTAAATCATTTCTTCTGGGTGTGCAAACTTCTCCCCGCAGTTCATCTGCACCTTGCCGCATAGGCTGTCAACCAGAATGAAACAACATTTAGAAAACTTTATATCGCTCATCGATAAGGTCTGTTTAGCTCCTCTTACTTCATTGTTGATTAAACCTTATGCACAAGACTGAGCACTACCAAGCTCAGTTTTTCACCAACACATTTGATGCTGTTCCGCGGTGCTGAACAAAGCCGATGGTACCTTAAAATTTCTTGTTCTTTATAATTTAACTAGATGTTCAGTTTCCAAAATAATTCAGACGTTCGGGCAGCCGAAAACCTCGAATAGTGGTGTTGGTTTTTTTTCTTGCGGCCGCATTGGGACTACAGTGTGAACAGCAGGGTGTTCACGCGTTCACGAAGACGAAGAAGCAGACGACAAAGCGATTCTAAAGCGAAAAGAAGACTGGAACTGCTTTTCTGCGCTTGTTGACAAACTCAGGCCTCACAAACAACAAAATCTTATGATGCACAGACATACGGGAGAATCCAAGCTGATACCGGGGCGTTAAAAACGATAATCTACGATGATGCACGCGCAGCCCTACGTAGCCGGGGAGCCGGAAAGGGATGACTACAAGTAGCATGGTGGCGTCACCACTTCCGGAATGCGCGCGCCTGCGCAGTTCGCTTGGTGACATCGGTCTATTGGGTCCGAATCTAGAACTGCGGGAAAAAGGGTTATCAGTCACAGGGCGAATCTGTTTTCTGATGCAGCTCTATTGCATATGAGCCTTGTTTAAGCAGCAGAATATAAGATTAACTTAATAATTATTAGATCTATGCTTTATGTTATCATTGCCCTATCGACACCACTCACGTTTAGAGGCTAGACCAATAGAAACGTTACTCATTCAAGTGCGAACTGGAACGCGCCATCTTACCATTAAAACAAAAATATCGTAAATACCGAATCCACCTTGCGGTTTCCCCCACTGATGTTCACACGAAGAGGCACTCTTAACTACATTTAACTGAGGACATTTTTAAGCGCTTCTAGTTTAGAATTCAAGTCTTCCTCATGCATCTTCAACTCACATATAGTTTCTACCGTTTAGCTTTTTCCCGCCTCGTGTTCTAACCGGAATCCCGGATTTCCTCCCGCCAAAAAAAACCAATACCCTCCCCCTCTACGTTCTTAATCTCGGGACATACCCCAACCGACATTACCCATTCGAGTGCGAACCAGGACACACTAAACTGAATGGGTGGTGGCACTAACCTCTTTACCGATAAAACCCGCGCGCGAGGCGCCCAACGCCCCAAGTCGAAGTCGCTGGAGGCAAGAACCGTGGTGGAACTCCGCGTCGTCGACGCCGTAAAAGCCACAATTTACTACCTCGACGTCGAAAGAAAATTAGCCCTAAGGTCGAGTCGTCCTTACGGCCAAAGGACTGCGATGGCCGGCAGGGTGGGTACGCGTCGCCTCCCCGTTCTCGTATTGCCCTTCTCGGCTTGTTGTTTGGGCGGACGCGTCAGAGGGCTCGTAAAGCGAACGCATCGCTCTGCCTTTATTTGACGCCAGCAGCGGCGGGAGATTTACACCTGGCACGGGTCCCACTACAAAGGCGGTGTTGTCCGACTCCCAGTCGAAGGGGCGCCGGTTAGCCACGAACCATAAACGGAGGGCGGCTGCCAGATAAATTCCCTCTTTTGGTCGCATCCCTATTGAGGCTTGCCCGCCCGGCGTTAAATTCATCCCCGTTTTCATTTTTCACGGTTAATCTTTTACGACAGTTCTGGGGTGCCCATGTACTGCCTTTTCCTTTTGGCAGCCCTAAGGCGCCAGAACAGAGTAGGATTGGGCGGCTTGAACTGCCCGGAAGCTCGTGCCATGACATCTTAAAGCCACTTGAAACGGTCCGCAGTTAAAAGTGAAATGGTATCTATTGGGGGAGACATTGGTGGGACGAACGGTGAGTGGGGTGGTGCGTCTTGACTTGTTTGGTCTGTATTGTGATGGTGTTGCGAAATATAGGTTTCTTTGAAAGTGGAAATGTCGTTCTCGTTCAATGGGTTCGAAGGTGAGCTGGAAGAATTGAGGCTGGCACGTATGGCGCAAGGTGCCCGGTCGTTTAGAGGTAGTACGTAAACTCTAAAACGATCTTTTTTTCGTCTAGAAAAAATGAAGGAAGTGGTGTAAAACCGCAAGGGTTGCGAGCGATGTGTTGCTAACACCTTTTAAGTGACAAGTAAAAATATTCTCTCATACTTTTTAATTTGGTGATTACATAAAATTTTGTTCAGTTGCATAGAGGCGTTATAAAACATTTCGATGAAAGTGCGAGACGAACAAGATAGTCTTGGCTTCAGTCTGAAGAGTTTCCTACTTGCTACCAACGGAAAAAATGTGACTTCACTTCTACTGTATTCTTGAAATTACTATTAAGCACTTCAGCTAGAATGGAAATAATGAAATATTTGTCTAGTTCCAAGGTTCGTATTGTTTATTTTTATGACAAACGTCCTCTTATGTATGCATCGTTATTGTAGAAATTGTGTTTATAATGTAATTCAACTGAAAGGTACAGGAACTAATTAGACAATGAATCATAAATTCGTCGCTACAGCATGTACATTCCAAGTTCGTCCACAGGAAATGATTGTTTCGAATCATATAATGCGAAAGCGCCTACTATCCCAATGCGCGAAGACAGCCTCGTCTGTAACCGTCTCTAGCAGCAGAACGGCAGTTAAATTGTCATCGGCCAAAAGCACATCAACGCGGATGTTTCGTCACAAAAGCCGGCGGGGCGCTCAAAATCAAAATTTTCTCCGCCCTACCCCTCGAGGACACGTAACCCCCAAGCCACGTGCCCCCCCCCCCCCCGAGGTCACGTGACCCCCTCCCAGGTCAGGTGACCCCCCTCCCCCCTGCCTTCCCCTCCTCCTCAAGAGCTGCGCTCTAATTCGGCGTTACAGGGAGTTGAAAACAGATTTCATTTTTCCTCGAGCCATAAATGAATAAATGAATGGGATATGCTACCGAATGCCACTGCTTCATCAGCGTCGCAGTGTTCATTTATTGAAAATATTAAAAACACTTTCGCATCTCCCACTCATGAAATTTGCCATATTTAACTTCAATTAGTAATATAGTAACTCCTGGTCATGTGCTTCTTTTGTTTCTCGCTGATATATACGTAAGATGCTTATAGAGACTAGACATAAACGTGTTTTTGTTTGTTTTTACGAGCAAGTTGCTAGTTTTACCAGCGATCTGCACTTTCTTCATTATGTATTTTTACACCCTGCAACAGCCCTTAAAGGGCTGACAGTAATATTAAATGAATTAAAATGAATAATTGACAACACGGTACACCATTTATTTTATTTCACCAAAAATCCAGTTCAGCTAATCAAAGGGAACGCACTATAAAACCAAGATGAGCTATGATAAACAAGAATAACAATGTACCGGTTTACCTTGCAGCACCATTTATAATGCAGTGGGTGTCGTACAACTAGAAATGAAGTAAAATAAACAAGATTAAACCTCAGCACAACACATTCACTCTGGTTTCTCAATACTAATTAAACTTCCAAAGTCTTTTTCTTTTAAAATTTTTCAGATGTCTTAGGGAAGGAGTGGTCTAATTATCATCCAAATTGGATGGGACGCAACACAGTGGCAATAGAAAACCATTATCCAAAATAGCCAGGCGTTCTCATCGATCAGAAACTAAACATCTACGAAAAATAGAGGCAAACACAGAAAAATAGAAAAAAAAATCATATTATAAAATAGCATCCCCTTATGCTCCACTGCCTGACAAAGGCGCAGACAGCTCGCAAAACGCAGGAACAAGGTAGAAAAAGTGCACACAGGACGAGCGCGGACTCTCAACCGAATTTTAATAAAACCAAAATTGGCAACACCATTTACATGACGGGGTGGTCAGTCAACACGTATCACAAAGGCAATTTCTTTGCTGTGTAAAGGCAGTGACGCTTGGCTGACGTATTTCGTACATCAGTCAGACGTCGTTGCGTTTACACAGCAAAGAAATCGCCTTTTTAGATACGTGTTGATTGACCAACCCGTGATGTGTTCTGTGTCACTGATTTTGTTTTTACTAAAGTTCAGTAGAGAGTCAGCGCTTTTCCTGTATGCACTTCTTTATTTTGTCCTTGTTTTCTGCGCGCTGATTTTCATTTTGTCATCGCCACCCCAACTCCCCCGTCTCTTAATAGCATCGGTGCAATCACACCACAACCGGGGGACGTTCGTTTTTTCCCCCAAGGGATCCAAGATCAAAATGAATGTCCCTCCCTTGGAGCCATGAGGACGTGTCGCAGGTCAACCTATGGTCACTTCCTTCTTTTTCTTGCCCTTTTTCTCTTACAAGTTGCCATTCTCACTACTCTCCTCTCTCAGCCCATTTCGGAAGAAATCGGCACTCACTCGAACGCCAGTCCCCTGAGAAGCCACGAGCCAAGCTTGCTGCCGCCTCAACGCACTCTGAGTAGAGGGACGCTTCGCTTTCATTTTTTCCGGCTTCTCGACACAGATCTGCCTCACCGATCGTCGGCAGAAATTCTCCCATAGCGACTTGTGTTGCACACTCACTTTTGATTGTGGCATTGCGGATGAAAAAACACATGCCACTACAATCGAGGAAAGGATCACGATAGCAATCCGATGGGGCCAATCGAGCATATGAGCGTCCCCATCCGTTAATGAAGTTCTAAAATAGTCGTAAATTTTCTGGCTAATCGAAAGCTGCAGTTTGAAAGCTAAAACGCGAGGTTTGGTTCAGTAATATACAGCAATAATTATTTTGAGCTTTCAGGGACTGCAGCCGCTGCTACCTGCCATAGAAGAAGGGTGTTAAATACGTAGGCCTTCAACCGTGAAACATATTCGATGTCTAGAGTATCTTCCATTAAAATTAGAATACCTTGCTATTAAAGGTCGCAAAAGAAAACAAAAAAAAAACTTGGCAATCGTTGTGTGTAGCAAAACTGCCGCATTTGGCTCATTTTTAAATGCGTTATCGTTTATCGCCCTGGTTCGTACAGCCGTCTTTCGTTTGAACGGTCGTGGTTTGGTTTAGACGGAACTGGGCTGAAGTGGACCGGTTTCGTGATGCCGACGCGCGCTACGCGGTTCCCGCCGTGCTCCTTCCCTTTGTTCGTTCGCTCGTTGCGCCCACTTTCCATCAAGAGACTTCTGGCACGCTTCCAATGACTCGACGCTGGAGCGGGAGAGCGCGGAAGATGTGGTGGCTGCATGCGAAAGCGCTGACGCCCGGGAGAAAGGGACCGGCACTCCGAAAACAACAGTACGCGAACCGTTGTGAGGCAGAGATTCCGATCGTCCGCGGAGTCGGAACCTCCACACTAAATGCTAAAGCATCTCGTAGAGAATCAACGTAACGTCAACAATGACTTTGGCATCATACTTTTTCTAAAAATTAAAACTTCAATACATGTTTATTAGAAACTAAAGATGAAAACCTATCTAACATTAAAAAAATAATTCTTAACGAAATAAATAGGTTAAGCATTAAAATTAACAAAAAGATATTTCTTTTATACCACCTAGTATTATCTGCCACATCCTCGTAGCACGTGGAACATTTCCTTGAAAACGTGGTTAATTCAGTTTTTTTTTTTTTTTGGGGGGGGGGGGGGGGCTTTTGTTTTCTTTTTTAAAACGCCGCACGCAGTTTTCAGATGTTGGGCACATTGTAAACTCGACCAACCCCGGTGAGGCCTTGTATGCATAAAAGGGCGCCAACAAACACGTTTCCGCGTGACTCGCATGTGGCGTTTCGCGTCCCAAACTTCCGACACTGCGGGCCCTACAAGACGCGCGAGCGGAGCATCTTTTCTGCCGCGTCGCTGCACGCGCACAGCTCCGAAACACTTCTTTGTTCCAAAGCGTAAATAAACAACCAGGACGAGAATTCAGCCCCCGCTTTCTTGGGAACCATCTTCTCGAGAGCGGAAAATGCAAGAGTCGTTAACTGCACTCTCCCACTCCACCTTCCACTCACACCCTTTCAATCTCTTCGCTGCAAACGGGGTTACAGTCGCTGCTCTTTGCAAATTTCATGCGCCCGTTGCCCTTCCTTCCCCCCCCCCTTCTTTTTTGACAGTGCCATTTCCGCTGGTAAGCTCATTTCTCCGAAAGGGGCAAAAAATGCACCTATACAAAAAAAAAACTAAAAACCATCAAAGCACGCGGCCGGTTTTGAAAAACACGGCGCTTCAGAGAAGAGACAAGCATATTTACAAGGAGAGGGCTTCTAGCCAATAAGGCTAAGCAGGCAAGAGAGCACTTTTTCAGATGCGATCAGAGCTAAGTGCTTCGACTAGGAAGAAGCATTCCGGGTGTCTCGTTGCTGTTTTTCTTGTTGTTCTTTCTTTGTTTGTTTGTTGTCGGTTTGTATTTATACATCGTGTCCGCGTCGCTAAAAGGGTCCTCAAACTCGAATCGTGTTCGCGTTGTTTACGCGCACTTCGAGGACAACGAGGTACAACGGATATGGTATGATAAAGCGTAAGCGAGGATAAAGTGCCACTCTGAAGGACCTTAGTGCAATCACCGGCGCAGCACTCATATATATATATATATATATATATATATATATATATATATATATATATATATATATATATATATATATATATATATATATATATATGGCCTCTATGCAGAGTGTGGCATCGCCGAGTGTCAGCATATTAATGCCATTTTCGACATAAGTTTGCGACAATACATTTTAGAGCTATAAGCTGCTGCTAAAGAAATGTTGCGCAAACGAACATTACCGCTGCAAAAAATGCTTATTGCGAAACATCATCTCCGGGGATGACGAATTGCTCGGCTTATTTCTGAGTTATTTTAGCGTGCGATCAAAACAGGAAAGAGATAGAGGAGGTGTAAGTAACTAAACGTATGTACATGCGAATTGTAGAGTTGTAGACGACATCAATTTCGAGATACTCACCTGAAAGATTTGATGTCTCGCAGCAAAAGATGTGATCCTAGTATGAGATTTTTTTAGACTTGTCTTCCTTCTGTTTATTTTGTAATCGTAGCGTAGGTCTATCATCAAGGCTATATTGACTAACGTTTGAGAAGTGTGAGAAGATTGTTGAAAGCGTTACCATTGAGCTTTGAACCAAGAAATCGTCGTTGTATTTAATGTCATATCTTCTTGGAGTAAGTAATGAAACAATTATTTTTATAGTTCGACTCTACTCACGTTAGTTTTATTCAATAAATGTGATATTGTGTGAATTGTGTGAAGATAAAGTAGCCGAAAATATGATAAAATACGCGTTGCTGGTTCAAGCTTCAAAGGTAAAGCCCATCGAAAGATTATCAATGCTCTTGTAGAATATCACTCCGAGAATATAAAAGTTCCGATTGTAACAATGTTGTACTAAAGAATTAAGGAAGGTTATTTATCTATAAGAAAAGAACAATACTCATACGATTTCATCCGCAAGCAGATAGAAAAATTCCGAAAGACTAAAGGCGTGTCCGAAAAGCGTCTGAAATCACAGTGACTTGATCGACATCCTGCAGGTAGACCAATCATAAGGAAATTTATTCGAACCACTTAGTAGGCTTGTGCTTTCCTCCTTTCATATAATCAATTGCAATTTTACAAATAATGCAATTACTGCTTCAAGCAAAAATATGCGTAGTTGTCTACTTAAGTAAAAATACAAAACACCAACGTGAACAAACTGTAATGGAGGCGAGGTAATGCGTAAAATACAAGTAGCCACTACCTCGCTTATAAAACAAAATGATATTAATAAAAAAAAAATCAGCACTGACTTTTGTATTTGTCAAAAGACCCGTCGTATCATCTTCACAATTAAACATATTATCTGCTTTGGACGTTCGAATGCTTTCTCTTAAATAAATAACCTCCATGTCATTATTACAAGTTGTGATTATTGTTTGCGACGATTTATAAACGTTTTACTAAAGCTAAAAAGCTGTACGCGTTTTATCTCTCCAATCGTATTTTCAGCATTGCGTTACTCACAATGTTTGCTTTTTACTTTAAGTATTTTCTGTTTTGTTTTGGTGTGAATACTACATAAATATCGTCTCGACAGCATGTGTGGTTGTTTCGTATGTCTTGGGTGAGGGGAGATCCGTCACAATCAGTAGGATATATAAGCAAAACTTGTTAATGCATCATATTGCAGTTGAAGTTTTAACTGCATTATCAGAGATGCAAATATGTTAAATCATTTCCAAAAGGTGAAGGGTTTTGAGATACTATTCGATAATCTGTTTTCGAACATTTCTTTCTCGATTTCAATACTGAACGCAGAAACAGTACTATAAATCCTGCAAACAATGACTCTTAGAAGAACAACGAACGCAGTCGTTTGTCACATTATCACTCTCTCGGCAAGCGCGCCCTTGGTGCTTGCGCCAGTGACACACTGCCGAAATAGTGACGAGGTGACAATAACATGCACGTCAATCCTCAACCCATGATTGGGAAAAGGGGTCGCGGAGCCCTTTTTCCTTTTGAGCTTCGAAATAAGGTGTCAAAAACCATAAAATGTATAAATGAATGTCTCAAAATCCTTCGTCTTTTTCTAAACTATGTCAGTAGAGTGAGCCTATAATTATGGTCGCCATCAATACTGCAATTTATTAATGACCCGTGAAACCATAAATAATATATAATTAACACATTTTAGCTAATAAGTGTTCTGTCGGAAAGAGGTTATCCTGCCATCCATTGCACGCGAAGCCTTGTACACGTGCATATAAACTTCGGTATATTCAGTCTCTTGGAATAAACTCAAGCAGTCTGTGTGGTTGAAAAACTGTGTCTTAGGAGGTCCTTGTAAACTATGCTGAGTTGCACGTAAGATGCTTCTTATATCCATGGGTTTTGGGAAATTACTCTACACAGTGTGGTCTAAACACTTACAATACAATTCATATAAACTTTTGAAAACTTTCAGACTCAAAACGGGCTTTTAGAATTGTAAAAACAAACATTGGGGACAAATTTCAGACATTCGCTAATACAGAGAGCTGAGAAAGATAACCAAAAACGCTCTCAAATTGAGATACATTTATAGTGAATATAATTTTTTCTTCAGACATTGAAGTTAAAATTAATTCTATCTTATGTACTTGGTTGCATGAAGCATAATGGCGTAGTTTCATCAGTATTTACGGTTTGTGTACCACTCCTTAATTATATTTTTGTCTGATAATTTAGTTTAGCAAACAGGCCAAGCGACTGAACAGGCCAAGTTCGTATTTTTATAAGGTGTATTACAAAGTTAAGACCACAAAACAGCAAAGAAAAACGACACCTACTTAATTTTAGGCAAATAGTAAGGGGCAGGTTTTGTAATATGAAGTGCTTTTCAATGGTAATGAGCAATTGCTTAACACTATGGTGGCATAACACATTCGGACAATAACCTAACTTTTCAAGTCACGTATAGTTTTAAATAAAAATAATATCTGACGGAGATTTAAGATGCAATTACGGAATCGCTCCCGCCGGATTCATGATGCTCCCTTCTTGATTAAATAAAGGTCAATGACCTTTTATTTCAGAGAAGTTTATATGACCACGCAGTCTGACTTATAAAGAAAAGGAAACCTTCAGAGTTCTTAACCGCATATGCAGCTTTACACTGCGTTTATGAAAGCCAAAAAAAGTGGCTGTGGAAACTGGATTCCTGTTATTAATATCAACGCCTGCAAATGTAAACACCATTAGCAGGGGAAGGAACCAAGTATAGAACACGTGAAGCTGCCACGTTAAATGCATAACTCCTTGTAAGCTATTGCGGCCTCCTTTGTTGTTGTAGTTTTTCTCCTATGTAAACATTAAATTTCTGCTAGACTCAGCCTTGTTTCTTCGGGAGGTGTGTGTTTTTACTAAACAGCGAAATTCTAATTTATTATATGATGTTCAATCTTAGAACATTGTTTTTCTTAAAGGGATACTTCAACACAAATTTGAAATATACCCGTCATGTTCAAAAATAGGATGATTATGATCCACAATATTCGTAAATGACAATCGCACGTTTTTATTTTGAGCGTGGGTGCTGCACTTTTCGATAGTGGCGACTCCAGCCCGCCGCTCGCCCTCTCGCGGACGAACGGAGAACCAGAGGAGCAGGGACGGCAGCAGCGGCGGCGGCGCGGAAACAGTGGCAGGGACTGTCGGCCTTGATGCGTGAAGCCATTTTAATGAACAATGTGAGCGCGTTAAAATAGGAATTATTGTGCTCCGCCTTGCAACAGCGTTGAACGAAGGACCAGGATGTCGAGTTTCATTACGAATATTTTGTATATCGCATACGCTGCCGATTTCTGGTCTTAAGCATGGCCGCCAGCTCAATGTGTGCTGAACGTGACGGCCATTGCTCCGGCTAATAATGAATTCCTCTATAGTACGGTCTACGAAAAGGTCTATTCTTTGCCATAAGTAGGGAAAAACTCGTCGCGCAACGGTATTTCGAGCAATACACATCATGAATGGGTTCGCGTTTTGAGGCCATTACAAGGAACATTACCATTCATTCCGAGCAGTTTCCAAAGAGAGAAGACGCGTAATTGCTTTCAAGTAATTACAAAGCAAATAATGAAATGCTCGGAGCATTTTAAGTGCGTCTGTATTGGCCACGCGTTCGTGACGAGAGCTTAGAACGGGCATTTTGGCGAAAGGAACGCAACGTTGCAAATAAAACAATGCAAAAATGTACTGTATAATGAAAAAAATTTTTTGATAAAGAAATGAATGAAACTTATAAACACGCCGATTATGTGAATAGGCAGTTTAAGCATAGCGTTAACGCAGGCTACCGTTGGTTTCCGGCACGGCAATGCTACTGGCGCGTGCTGAAAATTGTGCTTCAAAGGCGCAGCGCAAGCTTCCTGTTGTAATGATACACTGCACGGTAGCCTGCGGTAACAAAACTTCGTATCAATTACCATAAATCAGCTTGATCACGTGTTGCAATACACTAATACCGAGACGGTGAGCAGCGAGTAGCGAGCCTGTGAGACGAAGACAGAAATACTGTAAACGCTGCTCTTCGGAAGCTCTATGATCACCGTGCGCGGGTCACTTTTTAGAGCACTAATGGCCAGGCAAAGCGCTAACGTGATATTTTCATCACCTTCAAAAATATCCTGCCCTTAAACAGTGAAGTTGCAGGTGCCGAAAACGCACTCGCCCACCAAAAGCTTCGCAAGTTGAGGTTTCTGCAACTTTTAAGTATCGGCATGTTCGTTTTCCGAACGTGCATCAATATCTCCGTCCCCTGTAATACGATCCCTCCCTAACCGCTTTGCATGTGTACACAAATAAACCATTTTTAGCGTTCTGACCAGCGTCAGCGAGCAGGCGCACGGAAATCCTGGAGAAACTATCCCCGTCTCTTCCGCCATGGAGTTGCGAATAAACGGCCCAATCTGGCAAGCGCTCGGAGTAGCAGACAGCGGAGAGCACGTGACATCCTCCGCAATCGTGAAGTAGTTCGTCTCGGGACAAGCAAAGTTGCGGCGAGGCTGACGTCGACGAGGATGACGTCGTCGTTCCAGCCACCGAAGTGGCTGCTTTTGTAAGAATTTTGAGTGGCGGGTTAATCTTGTATAATCTTGTTGAGGGACAGTAGCGACTTCTGGGAATCACAAAAGAGATTCTCGGGGAGAGGGAGTTCCTCCTTCCCTTTGTCTCGTGGTGGCTGTAGGCGAGACAGTTATTTTCACTACCCGTCAAGGTTCATAAAAGGGCATTACAAACGAGGCGTTAGCGACATCCACCAGGTACTTTTCTAATAGCTTAATTCGTTTTAATATTCCTTTTCGTGCCTTCTTAACAAGATATTGGTGTATTCGATGTGATACTGTTCCTTTGAACACATATGGACCAAAAATATAAGCGCCGAAAGTTCGTTGTAGTATCTCTTTAAAGTCGTATAAATATCAAAGATGTTGCATTTTTTTAAAGATATGTTCACTGAATTTTTGTATATGCAGGCAAATGTGGTCGCGACAGGTGCACTGCAACACTGCATATATAAGGGGCTGTCGTTTCTTTTGTAGTAATAATTATGGTGTACATATTTCGAAACCTCACTATCCTTCGCTTTGGAATAACATCTGATATCGTTTGACGGAAGTGCAAAGACTTACTTCTCAATGTACGACTGAACTTGTAAATACATTATTTTGTACGATGATGCTGGCACGCTTCTGTCGCAAAAGCCCATAAAACCTGTGAGGTAACCTGTAGTATTATGAAATTACAAATGGGAACAAGCATGGCCTGACAATAATTTTCCATCTAAGAAAATCAAATGCTCTACAATGCGTCAATCATCTTTTGACAGTGGTTAATCACGATGTTTAAAACCCGTAGAAAGAGTTGTTGGAAATAATATAAAAATTCGAAGTCGAAAAAAAAAAGTCACAGAAAACGTCTCAAAACGTCCTCTTCTGCGCCTTATTCTTCGACTTCAAATTTTCATATTTTTTTCAACATAAACACAGTCACGGGTTTTAAACATACTGATTAACTATCACCAGCTCGACTGCACGCTCGCAGCCTTTTCATTAATTTGACAGTGGTGTTCTGAGGAAACGTACGCTCCATGTGCAATGCGTTAATTTTTTTTTTTTTTACGGGTGTTTATTGTTAGGGACATGCATTAAACACTTTTGCTGTCCCTGTAACCTACGACAACTAAATGTTGTTTATATATCTATATATTATTAAACCTTTTTTTCATGTGTGACGCGATAAAAAAATGTACTGTCATGTACGATTCTTAAGGATTATAAAACCACTCAAGCATGCAGCGTTATTTTTTAATCCTTCTGTTGATATACCTCATAATTTGTTTAAGCAGTACTTGATGTTTTCGTGTGAATTCAACGGTTTAGGTAATATTGGTTTACACCGCATTACACAAGAACTCAAATGTATTTTTCAGACTGCGAAAAAATTAATTTAAATTATTTCATCGAAACGTAAGTGACAATGAATAAACAATCGATAAAAAAACTATGTAATACAAGACTACATACAAAACGCTATAGAATGTCAAGCTGGAAAAAAAAAGCAAAGATGCATACATAACTTTTTTACAACAATTCCGGTGAGGTTAGAACAACGATAACAAGGAAAAAATCCGCAGCTTATTATCAGAAAAAACAAACAGAAGAGCAAGCTCTGGTTTGAGTGCATAGGAAGCAGCTCTCGCGGTGCTCTAGGTCTCGGGTTCGTGAGTTCCATGGCAAGGGGTGCATCGAGCGAAGCCGCAATTTCGCCCGCGGAATGTTAATGGGGAATGGCACGAGAGAGCGCGCGCTGGGAATCTTAAACTCCGTCATGGTGCACGAGAGAAACAAAAGAAGCTCGCCGAAGGCGACATCGCGAGAGAGAGAGAGAGAAAGAGAGGTAATGGAGAAAGGGGGGGGGGGGTGATGATAGAACACAGAAGAAGCTAGGGGTTCTAACCAGCCAAAGCAGCGTCAGCAGTGTGCCTACCCAACTCGGAAAACTGCCTGGGCTGCCGGTCTGGTTTGTTGCGCCCCACTGATGAGCGAGCGCTTTAGTTCAATTGTAGACGTGCCTTGAGGGCAGGAGCCATGCCTTCAGCATAGTTATGACAATCGAGGAGCAGATCTCATTCGGTAGGCGGCCCGCAGACAACGCTGTAACGAGAGACATACTATTGATGTCCTAACCAAATAAAAAATAACCTGCATTTATTTTTTACAGTTTTTACCTGCCCAGTTACATTTAACTCAATCAAAATGAATGAAATGTTGTGGTTATTTATTGTTAATGTAATTTTACCGTACAAGAGAGTCTTCTGTCCGATGGGCGAACAATGTCCATCGTTAAGGTTTCCGAAACAGAAAAGACACGCTAGCGTTAAACTGATTACTCGTCATTATAAAAATTACTTAAAAAACAAAAACATCTTCGACATTCTTTTTTTTAGGTTCTAAATGTGCCTCTAACGCGTCGAATATATACTGCGATTTTATTTTATTTTTCCCCAGAACTTGTAATATTTGCTTAAAGTACAGATTCCTCACATATGTCGGCGACGTTTTGTGAACATATTTTTTGTAGCAGTTTTTTTAATTACGGCATGCGACAGTGCTTCGCCACAACTTGGCAAAAACAAAAAGCGATTGTTTTCGCAAGCCAATGAGATTGACGGAGTGAGTTACGTGACAAGGTTTAATAAAAGGAGTGACTTCGGACAGTACCTGGTTACGTGTTTCTCTCTGATAATATGATTGGCTCCCCACGACCGTAGCTCTCACTGTTTCTCATGCTATGTTAATAACATGTAAAAACAGGCCTCTTCAGGTCAAGTACTGTACATACCAGATAGGTTTGAGAGAGGTGCCCAAAATGTAGATAAACAGATACTTTCAGACCGCATGAATGTTTTTTAAGTGTTTTAAAATACTTTGGCTACTTTTAACGCTCAAAAAATGAACATCATTATCTGGAAAGAAAAAAATAGTCTATGGTTAATATTTTCAGAATAATATGCTCCTTGCGGTACCTGATGTAATCGAATAAAATGTCAGTTTCGCAGACTAGACAGAGTCAAAGTAGCTATATGATAAAGTTAATTAATGCTTATGGAATATATGAAACAGTGCGAAGAACAGCGGTCGTTTTAGGAACTTCTCTCCCGTCCTTGATGTCTAGCCCGTTCTTTCATATATTGCTTGAACTAGACTGAAGAAGACTTTAAGTTCTTCATTTATATTTTCTCTACAGAGCGAAAACAAAATAAACAAACGGACGTGCTGACATTCTTTTTATTCATTTGTTTACTATACAAAATTGTTTTATGAACTACTAAAACGTATACGTAACGTGAAATTTCAAGTAAACCGTTCCATGGTATATATTAGCGTTATAAACTCAAACTTGAGCTCAGTAGTTGAACCTTTTATTGGCTGCCTGACTCACCTTTAAGAGCTCTGCCGGTATTTCACGTCTCATGTGAAATATTGTGAGAACAGTCGTAGTTTTCTTACAATCTGTATATTATTCTTATTTAACGCTATAACTACCCTCAACCATGATATCTGTGTTTTCATTATTAATTTTTATTAATATTAAACAAACCAATATATAATACGTTTTAGTGATGAATGAAAGGTTTCTTATTTTCGTAGGCTCCATGGATAACTCCATTAAGGTTTCTTGATACAGTACCTTAGCACACTAACAACAGTAGGCCTAATTAAATAAAAAAGCAGCCTACAAAATTATACACCAAATAATATGCTTATTCAAAACATTGTTTTTTTTTAAAGGCGTTTTCACCTTTACATTAATGCAGTCATCATTTTATGTTTCTTGAGCTTGGAGGACATTCTAGGGGCGAACAACCACCACACTCTGGTAAGTAATAATAATATAATAATAATAATCATGTTTTATTTTGAACTAATGATAAAATTACGAACTAAAATGCGTTAATTAAATTTTAAATGGGTTAAAATAGACATAGGGTTCCAAATAGAAACATTCTGAGCGTCAGATAAAACCGCTGAATCATGAATTATCAGAAAAGCTTTGAGCGCGTAAGAAGCGCAGTAGTGCGCTGAGGTTACCCCTGGGGCGGCAGGTACTGTACAAAGCCGGGGCTACGATGAAGGGCGGAAAAATCGCGCATGCGCCTAATCGCACCGGTAGCTTTGCTTCAGCTGCACGAGTGGCCACTTTAGTGCACTATGCGCCTTTCATGAGCTGAAAGTCTTTCTGCAAATTCGTGATTCAGTCGTTTTAAATTAGGCTCAGAAAGTTTCTAATCGGAAGAATATGTCTGTTTGCACTAATTACAAAAGTTCATTAACGAATTTTAGTTAATTACTCAACAGATATGATGGTTGTTCACCCCTCGATCAAATTTCCGCCGAGCTCAGAAAATATATAATGGAGACGGCAATCATATAGCAGTAAAAATACCTTTGTTGAAAATAGTTTTAGAATACATAATATCCGGTATATTAAAAAATATGGTTTAGAACGTGACAAAATAAAACGCGCACAAAATAGTTTTTTTTTTTTTTTTTACAAAGGACAAAGCCTTTTGTCTGCATGCTCGACGCCAGTACCATAACTGTTTGAGTTTTTACGCACGCATTATGCTGTATTTTGAAATAAAAAATCACTTTAAACACGTTTTTTTTTTAAGCGCACTTTCCGTAATTTACTTGCATTGGATTCTGTTACACGTAAAAATAGTAACCATAACCGCATTTCGAAAGCCACCAGAAAGAATGGGCTACGAAAAGTCGAAACGAACGTGATTTTGAAATCAGAGCGTTGCCTTGATCAAAGTCATCATCTCTGCTGAGGATTTGGTTTAGTTCGTCTTACAACCGGAAGTGACATTTACCGAAGAGCACTACTAGACGTGTCAAATACAATATACACAAAACGCCCAGGAAACAAAAACAGACAAAGAAAAAAAAGGAGGTTCCAAGCATGGACGTTTCCTAAACCTACAAGTCGATTGCGCTTTTGCCGGAGCCATTGAATCAATAATCCTTTGAATCAGCGACTACCCGTGGCAGCACAAACACTGACGTTAAGAAAATCGAGAAAAAAAAATTGATGAACGGGAGCAAAGAAAAAGGCCCCGTTCCGCTCATTTTCGGTTTCAGCTTTCAGGATCGCTCTGAGGACGCTCGTGTTCGCCAGTGTTCTTGCAAAGAAAAATTGTTTCGCCCGGTTCCTGGGCCCGGTTTGGGCTCGACTCGGCTTGGCCGGCAGCAGCACTGCTGGAGGAAACGCGGCTTCGATTTCAAGTAATCTTCGAGGCTCGTCGGGGTGGGTGTTTCCGTTGCAGCGCTTCTTCGCCCATCTCTCTTTCTCTTTCACGTTCACTCACTCGTCCTCTTTCTTTTTTTTTCTTTCTCTCTCTCTGTCTCTCATTTCGCCCTTCTCTCGGTTCAACGTTTCCTTTCTTTCATTTGACATAATTTTCTTCGTTTCTTCGGCAAGGAAGTGAGTGTTTGTACCCTAACTTCCGAAAACAAACCAACCTAACTTGTAGACAAAAAAAAAAATACGAAACCACATAGACAAAAAAAAAGATTAAAATGCTTGCAAATCTTTGAAGGGAAAAGACCATTTAAGCAAAAAACGTAGCGACGGCATGACAAGAACGTCTAAAATGACAAAGAAAAAATAGAAGAAAGTGATGGACATTAAGTGATTACGAAA
Source organism: Ixodes ricinus (assembly GCA_037355805.1). Lineage (NCBI taxonomy): Eukaryota > Metazoa > Arthropoda > Arachnida > Ixodida > Ixodidae > Ixodes > Ixodes ricinus. Next base: position 52,474 of record JAZHYW010035849.1, on the reverse strand, counting down.
GAGGACGGGATGGCGTGAGGAGCGCACATTTTGATGAACGGATTAAAAATGCAGTATGAGGAAGAAGCCTTTAACTGCACATTATCCTCAGTGGGATGCAAAAAAAAAAAAACAGACACGGCAGATGCCGATATTAATAACACTAAAATAAAATCAATTATCTTTTTAGGTCTTCCGTGCTAAGAATATAGCGTGGAAAACGCTATATTAATAAACAAAACAAAAAAAGGGGGGGGCCAAAAGCGACAAAAATAAATCACTGGGGAATTAAGTATCGAAGTAGCTAAATACAATGGTAAAACTCATTTCAAATTCAATTAAATGTTCCGATTCCTGAAGGTTCATGCAGCAAATATATTTAAAAAATTAAAAGGAAGAAATTATAACTAAATGTGCGTACGAATTTACGACGATATTTATAAAAGTGGTTACCAAAGGATAGAGAAAAAATTAGACCATGAAAATTATTAAACCAAAAATAGGTAAAACTAAAGTGCGCCATAAAAAGGCCTAGATTTATTTTATAAAATATTCCGCGGTATATAGTGGTCAAGTGAGGTTTGGCAACATTAAATAAGCAGGATACGTATAAGAGAGTCGCTCGAGATGTGAAACTACAGTGAGTAGATTGTGAGAATATAATGTGAGAATCAAAAAAGACAAACCGGCGAAAGAAAGTACGCCGCACTGGACAAGGAGAAATGTGCTCCAAAATAAATGCAAAATCAAGCTAAAAAAAAAGTTGACAATTTGCGATTGTTTACGTAGAGGTAACAATCGATATTGCCAAAAGCCCTCTCCAACGAGTATTGCGGTGGGCAGACATAAAATAAATCGAATACTGAGGAGTCTAAAACGTCTGAAATAAAGATCGTCTGGTGCCTAGATCCCAAGAAAAAGTTCCCCCGAAATCGTCAAACAAACAGGTCGTATCACTAGAGTGAGAACAGAACGGGAAATTCTTTCAGAATGCCCCCAAGGCTTGCATCAACCATGCATGGCTAAAAAAATTAAGAAAAAGCCGTACTTTCGCGATAAGGAAACGCCAAACACCGTGTATCAGTAAACAAGACAACAAAACAAAAGTCGCAAAAGATTATATTAAAACAGAATTCTCGCATAGACGGAATTGACTGCTCACATCTCCCCAAATCGCTTCGCGATCAAAAAAAGGGGCTTATAAAAGTTAGAAATGCCAAAAGATATTATAGCCACATGTTATAAAAACAAAAAATCATGAAAGCGTAGTTGCAAGGGGTTCGATTTCAGGGATCACCGTAGGCTACGTCAGTTCGATAAGCGTACTTAAAATGACGGTAGCGCCGGAAGGAGAGAAAAAAAAACGAATCTAAGAAACATATCATGAGGTTCGTGAACACCGTTATTTGGCCTCCCAATTTCGATGGCGATTTGGTACCTCTCTTCCCGTCCTCGATGTGTTTTGACGTTCGCGCGCACTGCCTCGGAAGCTGACGACATTCTTCGATTTCTTGCCGAGCCTCGAGCCATGGCTGCTTGTTTAGCTTGCACTCCCCCCCCCCCCCCGACGCACTTCCAGCCCCTCCCCCCAATTCAAGCTGACTCAAGGCTGCTGCTTTAGCGCAGAACCCCGAAAGCCACGCGTGGACCGAATTAGGGCCGTTAGGGCGACCTTATCATTTGGTAATACGAACCACTGCTTTATCAAGGTCGTTATCAAGGCGTTTATTTTGATGGCGCTCCTATTTTCGGGATCGGAAACAACATTAACGAAGTCATATGAAGACCAGTAATATACTGGTGGTGACACTCCATCGCCTCCTTGTTTTATTACAACTTTAAATGTAACTGCATATCACAACTAATATTGATTGCACTGTTTTTTGAGGAATTAAAGCCGCTGCATTTAGGCGGAAGTGCATAGGCGCAGCCATTAACGACACTTACAATTTCGTTTCGATCTTTTTTTTTTTTTTTGCTCTTATTCATATAAGCCACACTGCAGGCTATTTCTTTCGATAAAACGCAGTTTTCATATCACCAACGTAGATTTTGTATGGAATAACTTTTTTCTTTTTTTTTTCTTTTTAGAGTGACCCACCAACTGCTTAACACCTCCTTAGTCGTGCACTTATCAATGAGTCAATTAGTAGTAAAATTTTAAACAGGATAAAAACGAAATGTTAGGGCAAAACAATAGTCTCAACTCACTTTCAAAATTTACTCTCCTCATCAAAAATATCAAGACTAACATTCCCACAAATCTGTTCTAAATGGTTATACGTTAGTTGTAGGCGTGTCATAGGTGCAGCATGGTAAAAATCGGTATGGCAAAACAAAGTGTAAAGTCTACTAGACCTACCAGGAACGTGCAAGTAGATGTGACTGAGTAGCTCTGGTGAATCAATAATACCATTTACAATCTTATACATTTATGTCAGTCCACAAATCGTTCTCCTCTTTGCCGGTTTCATTGGCTTGATATATCAATAAATTAAAAAAGACAGTTATGATAAGGTGTAAACTGGCTCGCGCTGAATGCTTTTATACGGCTGGATTTGCTGATAGAAAAAACCGCACTATTGGAAGGCACTAGAAACGCGAAGCAAGAAGCGTCAAAAAGAATCTCCATCTTGGTCTCGAAAACCGCCATGCCGATTTAGGGTGAACTGCCATACACCCACGCCCGGCGTACGGTAGTTAGATTAAGACATAATTTACTATCGTTATAGCCCCAGCTATCTATCAAAGTTGCGAGAGCTTTCGTTCTAGCGTATAGTATAAAAAGCCGCTCTAGAAAAGCGAGTCCGCGTTGAAAAATGTTCGCTTAGCTCACCGGCAGGCGGCAAAAGCTTGCAAAACGGCAGCACACGAGGAACCAGTACTGAAACAACAGAAAAAAGTCAAAGTCAACACGCAGAAATTGAGCCATCAAATACCAAAATATTTTAAGATCCAAGCGCGCTTTCACGTATTACGCCACCCGAAGCACAGAACCGCACTGCGCGCGCGCGCGCGTAGTCTAAACAAGAGCCGAGGCTGACAAATTGTTTCGCTCGCAAGCTGGAAAATACGGAGTCGGCAATGCTAAAACCTTTCAATACCCTCAAAGCGGCGCGGAGGGCTTGCCAACGTGCTGCGGCCAGTTTTCGATCCAATACCTGAGAATGCTGGGAGGAGGAGCCCTTCGCGTGGCGTTGTTGACAACATATGTCTTTCGGAAAGCCAAAGCCTCCGCTGACTGCGCGATAGTTGCAACACGAGAAAACAAAAACAAAAAACTGGCTGCTTCGGGGAGGGTCTTTTTAGCGGGCATCATCCGAACAAAAGCCCACGAATGCGTATCCCCTATATTGAAGTCCCATAACTTTGGCGGCTCTATTCCCACGAGGACTCTTCTAACGGGACACCCAGGCAAGAGAGCTTTTTCGCTTTTTTTTTTTGCTTGTCGAGGCACGTATGCGCAGAGTTTTACGTACACTTCTTTTATCGCGCGTAGCCTGGACATACGGGCACGAGTTGCAAAGAATTGGTTAGCCCTATTTTATCGCATTAACCCAATACCTAAACGCGCCGCCGCTTTCGAGTTTGTTTGGGTTTTGTTGATAGGAGCTTTCGACGTAGACAGTGCGGGGATGCGGGAAAGACACGTGTTGAAGACGTTAGAACCAAAGGATAAGAAATGTCTAAGACTAGTTTATGTTGGTACCGTGAAAAAGGGGCTTCTACAGTCTCACTCGGTTATCTTGGAGCATAAAGGGGTCCATGCGGGTAGTCTCAGAAAGGAGAACTGCTTTCTGCAGTGTACATGTACATCAAACAAAGCTTACAAGCGCAGTGCTCAAGTATCCACAGACCATGTTTTGCTTCGGGGAATAAGGTTCGATGTTTACTTCTTCAAATACTTGTAAAAAGATTATATGAACGCACTCAGACAAATATCAATTATTTTACAAAAGGAAAAATTAATGCTTCCTATTGCTCTCTCGCTAGTAGAAAGATGGATTATTAGATGTCTCCAAAATGTAAGGCTGAGGAATTGAAAAGCTTGATTTCTTTTTCTCACAATCAATGTGTTTTCTCCTGTCGAAAGCATTCATGCGAGAAAACACCATCAGCAATCCGAAAGGCTTTGTTGATTCCAGATTATGTCTAACATTTTTTGGGATAAATATTTTCTTTGGAGTACTAAAAGTCGAAGTTTTACGAGAAGATTTTTTAGAAGTATGCTCAAGCATTGCCCGAGGAATTTCCAGAAGGAAAGTGAGCATCTTGAAAGTGATCTAGTTCTAAATCGGAAGGTATCTATGGCGGGAAACGACACTACAGGTTTCGAGTACTTGATTTCATTTTCACAACGTCCCCGAAATCCAGTGTAAATTATATTTTATATCTAGGTTCTAAGCAAATATTACTGTAAATCGTCCAGGCAAAAAAAAAAAGCATTGGGAAGTGAATGTGATCAGATATTGTGTGACTCCAAAATCGATTTCGCATTACAGTAAAATACCGGGAACTTGTCGGAGAGCGCATCACCCGACGAAAACGTCAGGCTTTTTGTGATGCGGGGCAGTGACATCAGCTCAGCACCGGAGGGAGGGAGGAAGAAATGTTGGGGTGACCCAAACAATCCCGGTTTGGCGGCGTATTTAACGCGCACTTATATTTCGTTTCAGCTTAAGTGCAGACGAAGCCGGCGCTACGAGCTAAGGGGACCAACCGAGCAACGTCAAAAGCGCAAGTCACTATGCCTTTTATGTTCATGGTTGGTTCAGCGATAATAGAACACGTACACAAACATGAAGAACACCACGATGGTGCCCATTTGACGCTGTCATATCGGTTCCATCAGCTCGTGGCGTCGGCAACGTCTGAACCTAAGATGAAACAAAGTATATAAAGTCGAGATCGCGACCTGATTCACCGACTCATTACCGGAGTTAATTTTGCCTGCCTTCACATTTGCGTGTAAAACATAATCATAAACTTAACTGTCACTGCATTTTTTTATATTTCTAAAAAGTTACATTGCGCAAGGCAGCAAGGGTCCAGTAGATCCGAATAGTTTCGACCCAGGAAAAATGAGCGCCTCCGTGATCCGACAAAAATATTCACGAGGCAGCCTAAACAAACAAAGCAAAAGCACGGTGATAAATCTTTCCAAAATACGTCTGGCACTAAACTAATGAACGTAGAAACACAAAACACACTACCCCCCCCCCCCCCGCCCTCCTCCCAATAAACCCCGAAGAACTTCGGGAACGGCGCGAACAACAAGACAAGTTCCACACGCCAGAGACTTCCGACCAATCACACCGGAACACGTACTTTCATCCCCCGACCAAATCCGGAGGCATGAGCGCACTAAACCACAGCGCAGCTAACAAGCCCGGCTTCATCCCCATCCTTAGGCGTTCATCACACTCCCGACGCATGCTTCGAACGCCTAGCTCTCGCGCCTTCATTTCTAATAATCAAGTTAGAGCTTTCGCAGATCGTATTTCAGCGGCGCCTAAGGAGATTCCCTCCCGTCTATGGCCCGTCTCCTCTTGCATCCCCTCATCCGTTTTCTCGTCGTCTTCGGTCTCCCGAGCCAAATGATGCAGTTAAACCGGGCGAGGGAAGGCAAGGCTATGGGCTTGGCGGCCTGCGCTACTCAGTACGCTGGGTACCCGCGCCTCAGGCTCAGTATCACTAACCCCCGAAAAGTCTGCTGCCGCCCGCCCACCTTCGCAGCGGGTCATCAATCAGCGGGAGCGTCCATCAAAGCGGCCAACACAGGGCTGTCCGCAAACAAGCGGCCGCGTCCATTTGTCCGTTCGCTGGCTCGTCCATCACACGGCTCCAATCTCGGCTCTATACGATGACTCCGCTGCATCTCGTATGCGGAGGCTTCGGCGGTGGCGACTGGTTTTTGATCGAGACCCGTCGAGTCGGCGCTCGCGTTGCATGCGTCGGGGTGGGACTTTTTGGGCGAGGCCACCGGACGATGGTATACAGGCAATAGGCCTAAGTTGTGACGTTAAGAGTTCGGCGGGGTGTAAGTGTACGAACTTTGGGTCTATCTGGGGACTATAGGCAATGTTAACGAGCCTCGGAAGCAATTACATGCGTACGATTGCGAAAACAAAACAAAACAAAAATCCCAAAGCTGATGTGTAACTTTTGAAACAAATAAATGCGGGGACGATCACGCCACGTGATGCGAAAGGAAATCATCGGCCGGTGCGAAATTTTTATGACATTCCGTCGTGATTAGGGAGTTTTCCTAGATCGTTTTCGCTGTCCCGGAACGCTCTTCGCAACCCGCTACGATCCCCGGAACTCTACAGTCAAGGCCATCGGCGCGCAGGCGCGGTAGCATCTCATTCGTCGCGGAGGGCTTAGCGGAGGGGAAGACGCGGTCTACAAAAACTCCCTATTGACTGGAAATTCCGGGGATGCTGCGTAGCGCGCGGTGCCTCGCGTAAACCAGAACCGATCACACGCGAAACAACTTGTACCAAGCCCGTTCTCGCGGACACTCTGCACATATTACTTGGTCGCACCAGCGTGTCCATTTTACGCCCGGTAACATTCTTTTCCATGTGCCGCATCACGTTCTCGCACAACATGATCCTAACGTCGAATGCCTTCCATCCTAACACACAGGGTGTGACCGTCGGCGCCCAGACGTCGACGACGTTCTCTCTCACGAACGCGTTTACGCCGTCGAGCAGTCGCTGCCTGCTGCGGCGTAGGCTTCGGACGCCCCATTATTGCTCCCAAAGGCTTAGGGCGCCCAAGGGAACGGGCGGCCGAAGGCGAGAAAGAGCAGGTGGCGAGGAGCGCGATAACACGATCCCCAGCACAATCGCGAGTCACAGAACGCGCTGCGCCTCAACCGATCAACCACGACTATCATCAGCGAAGGGGCGATGGATTCGCCGCAGTTTGGCCACCCCTCTCATATGGGATGGCGCGTCGTGTCCGTATTGGGGCGGTGCATCCCCGGGTGGCTAGAATCCCCATCCCGCAACGAATATGCAGACACCGGCGATAACCGGTCCTGGGTCGTCTCGGTGTCGCCGCCTCATGCTGTCCAGGGGCCCTAATCTGGACACTCGGCGAAAAAGGTCGTCGAGAAATCCGGCGGCCATGATTGGCCAACGCCGCACTTGACCTTGGCGCCGGCCAATCATAGCCGCGAGATTTGTCACCGATTTTTTCGCCAAGTGTCCAGATTAGGGCCCCAGCTAAGCTTGCTGGGATTGGGTTGCTTCAATGTTCGTGTGGATGCGGCGGAGAACATGCGGCCATCCCGGCTTGCCGTTATGAAATGTACCTAAAAACTTGCAGCCGCAGACTGCATCCGGCCGCATGTTTTCCTGAGGACAAAAAGTCAAAATTTGGGATTTTACGTTTCACACCAAGGAAGGGCGGGGCATTCGGCATGAACTAGCGAACGACTAAGGACAAATTCCTACAACCCGGGGATCTTCTTAAGTGCAACCAAAATCTCGGTTACACGACTCCTTTTTCGGGATACAACGTAATCAATTTCACCTTATCACAACGTTCTCGGGTACGACACAATACCTAAACCTACATGTAGGCTAACACAGTAGCGGGGTAGGCTAACACATAATAATACGAAAAAACAAAGTTCACCCAAAGCAACAACAGTCGGCCGAATCCCTCCAATGAAATAATGCGCCCTGAGGTAGCTAGCTGGAAACTTGTACTTGCTATGAAGCGATGGTGGAAAATATTCACCCATAATACAAAAAGGAACGAAAAAAATACAACAAGAAGTAATTTTATATGCTACCGGAGCGAACATCGAAGAATTTTACGAATTGCCCCCCCAAAAAAAAAAAAAGAACGTCTTCAAGAATATTTGAAATGATCAGCTTCCGCTAATAAACAAAAAGTACATACAAGAGAAAAATGAACACACACACAGCGGCGCGTGGCACAAAACAGAACAGCGGAAAAGTGCTCGGCATTCAGTCTGCCAGATTATCTATTAAACCCAGAGACCGGGTCCTATTGTGAGTGGGGCCATTCATAATGACGGGACCCCATTGGAGCGCAGCATTTTGGAAACTGGTGGCTCCTTTGAAGAGCAGAGCACACGAAGATACCCAAGAGGGTCTTCGTAGCTCCGCTCCGCTGCATCGAGGGTTAGCATTGAAAGCGACCCACGTGATCCATTAAAATCATACCATGGTCCGGACAGGCAAAGGATATCCGAAACCCGCGGAAAACTGTACGATCCTAAAATATATTTTTCATTGTTATTATTATTATTAATATCTTTATAGAAATGCAGCTCAGACCGGAAGTAGGAAGTTTGGAAACGTCAGAGAAGAAAACAAGGAGCGAGACAGGCTGTGCGACACAAGGCCTTGTGTCATGTAGTCTTTCTCAATCCCTGTATTTTGAGAGCTAAGCTCTTAGGCGCCCGTTTCCGGCTTGAGTAGCGTCGTCGGCGTCGGCGCTGGCCTAACCGCGCGTTGCATTATGGGACGTTTCTCATAATGACGTCACGAGGGTTACCCTCGTAAGGGTTCGAGGTCACCTTCGGGAGAGTTACGAGGGTTACCCTCGTAAGGGTTCGAGGGTCACCTTCACGAGAGTTACGAGGGTTACCCTCACGAGGGTAACGTCACGATGTTACCCTAGTGGCGTCACACGTGACGTCATGTGTAACGTCATTATATGAACCACGTGACGTATGATGTTATATGTGACGTCACGTGACGTTATAAGAATCTTACATTGCTAATATACCCGTTACTTTAGCAGGAAACATTTTCCGCTAAATTTGACGGAAAATATTTCTGCTAAATTTATCCTCGCGACGTCACATGTGACGACACTTGCGACTTCGCACACGAAGTTACGTGTGACGTCATGAGGGCCAAAATGTTCCCGCTAAACTTACCGCAAATGTTTCACCGCTAAATTTAGCGGTGAAAAGCGCTTATATACGTTTCGCTGTAACTCGTCACGCAGTGCACCACGGTTTCGTTTGACCAAGATCAGCCTGCAGATGTCTTAAAAATCCTCCTCGTGTCTTCTATACATTTGTAAACAATCTAATCATCCGCGAAACAATCTCAGATGTGAAGTTACATTGGCACGAATGTCGTTGATAAATATGTACGGAGCAAACGTGCCTCAATCATGCTTGCGGCATGTCCGCCAATAATTCTGTCATTAGGAACCTTTAGGAAACCGTTACCGTGTTCAGCGTACTGCACTACGGGAGCCTTTGAAGCATGCTTTTAAGCGCGCTGCCGGGTGGTACCGTGACCGCGGGGCGCGCGCTTAAAAGCATGCTTCAAAGGCTCCGGTAGCACGGTACGCTGAACACGGTAACGGTTTCCTAAAGGTCCCTATTATGCCTGCAGCAAATGCAGTGTCCTTTGTTCCATGTACGAGTAAAGTGACTCGGGCTTAATATTTAAATGCCTTAATGTCGGTTGGCAATTTCTCGATGCGTTAAACTTAAGTAAACGTGTTAATTTCTGTCGGAACTTACCAAATTGGCCATCCAAATATATTCTTCTCGAGTATTCTACTCTCTCCCCCAACAAAAAACAAAAAAAAACGGCGCTTTCGTGGACATTTTGATTTCATTATTTGTAATTTTAAAACGTGCCAAAAAAAGAATTATCACCTTGCCTGTCAATCTTATCAGCTGCCATTTGCTGCCGTATCTCGTCTCGATTTGTATACTTGTACCACTAACCCAAACTCTTCCACGCAGCAATCAAAAAGCGAAAGGGCTAAACATATATCCTACCACGGCATCGAATAGACGATTCGTTAATCAGATGAAAAGTGTATTTGGAATATATGGTTTTTTTTTCGTATTTTTTTAGATACGGCAGAAACTACGTGCCGAAGGAGGCGCTGAACATTGAGATAAACGAGTGCAGTGCGCCGTACAGTGCTGAACAACAAAAAATGTTGAGTAATTTATATCATAGGCGGCAGCAGCAAAAAGCACGAATCGCTAAAGCAACTGTACGAGTTACACGCGCTCGACTGGTCCATCGCGTTTGGTTGAGAGCTGGAAAAGATTTCAGTACTTTCTTTTTCGTTTCAAGAAAACTATTTTTATAGAACATAGATCATCGCACAAAGCCCGCGAAATACCTATTATAGCACCTGCACAAGGGTGTCCGAGCAAAGCACGAGAGCTGTAAACGCTAATATGCAAAATATAAACCATTTATTTAAACATTTCCGGGCGTTAGGCGAATTCACCGAAGGTTTTCGTTTAGACTGCTAGACACTGACGCCAGAGAAAAATAAATAAAATCGTGGTGTGTACCTATACATCTGCCAGAGCATTATAAACATCTGCCAGACATATAAATATACAAATCGAGGTCGTCGTAGGATATTGGGGGAAAAACAAAAAAAAACGATTAAGTTTAAATTATGGACATCTGTATTCAAAACGCGTTAACCCAGGATGACAGGTACAAAACGACAACACCGAGAACACTACTGTCACGATAGAGCCAACAACAAATTTATTACGGACAAACAATTGAAAGGGACGTGTCTACGACTAATGCAAACGAACTACTCCCAAAAATAGAGACAACAAACAAAAAGACCGACACCAAGGGAGAGAACGTTATCTGCTCTTATCGCAGGCCGGAGCTCGCGCTCGGGCCCGTCGTTTCGAAAAGAGAGACGATTTTTCATCTCAGCTTTGACCAAAAGAAAAAAAAAAAGGGGGGGGGGGCGAGAGAAGACGAATACAGCAACGAAAACAACAACACCTCGAAAGATGAGCAAAAAGGGTTGCGGCGTAGGAGCGTAGATAGAACAATATCAGCGCAAACGGAAACCTCGCATTTGAAAAAGGGACGACGTGCGTTCAGAACGGGCACCGTCGTTTGTATCTGTCACTGGGTCGCCGCCGGTCTTCTTGTGCCCGCCGCCGCGGCCACCGCTAGGGCGCGCGTGCCGCCGCCGCCGCCACGTTGGCCCGTTCATAACGATATAGGCGTCACTCTGTCATAAATAACGATCATTAGGAGCGCATAAACTACTGCTTTCCCCCACCGAAAAGTGGAAGGGAGTTCTAGTTTTCGGTTCCAAAGCAAAACAAAAGGAATATATATATATATATATATATATATGGAGAACAATACGCGCGGGGAGAATTCGGTGATGCGTAAAGGTGAATATTCTCGTAAAAAAGATCGGAGACACTATGACTGGCGTAAACAAACAAGGAGAGCGTGGGGTAAAAGATGAATCACGTTTGTGTTTTCTTTTCTTATGGGGGAGTATCGATGGTGCAACGCTAAAACGCACCTAAATGATAATGCGTGCGCAACGACAGAACGTGTGTAAGGTAATCACTGCGCGGTGGAAGGCCGCAGATGCCTTTCTAAAATCCGGTGTCAGAGGCGTATTTTTGTGAAGACAGTGGGAAGGCCCTAGTGAAAGATATCGCTATCGCATCTGATAAATGAATCTTCTGGCTGAGCATACATGGGCCAAGCGGGTCGTTGTATAAATGATAGGCTCAGAGAAAATGCACTGTCGGTAAGATCGTCACCCACGGGGAAATCTAGCTGTGCACTGTAACAGATCTGGGTGAGTTCTCGAAGTTTGACAACATCATTATCTTAGCCCGGAGCCGAAACAAAGTGACGAGAAAGATATCCGAAGCGTTCTTCATAACGAAGTGTGTTAAAGGCACGTGTGTCTGCGCTCCATCGATGGCCCCGTTCGGCTCAAAGATGGAGTTTTCGGAATCTTTCGTGAGGTATATAGCAGATGAGATAAGGATTGATTTGATGATGTAGCATTTCGGCCGTCACATGTCCTGATTTCACGGTGTATATATTTATGTAGGTCTTTCCGTGAGTACACTTCAGTTGCACATAACGCTCTGTGTTGTTAGTTTCTTTCAATGGTCCGTTGTTTTTAGCGCTTTTACCCCCGGAACTCCGAATCACCAAGTAGCCCTAGTGCATAACCTTCTACGTAAACATTGCGCACCGCATTAGCATCTTCACTGAATTTGGATTCCCCTTGAAGTCAAACAAAACCCATGTCCTCGTCGCAAACGGTAAAAGCCGCCACGTTTCATGCTCAAAAAAGTTTTTTTTTATTTTTTGTTTAGAAATTCGACGCAAGAAAACATTGATGCAGAGTGTTGTTTTTTTTACATCCATTTAATTAATATTTTTGTGTACTTCTGCGATCTTCCCAAAAACATCACGCATTTGCGCGCTCATTGCGACCTGTCACTGCGGTAAGTTGAAAATGTGCTTCACTCCTCGGCGGCACAAGCGAGTGATTTATTTTTTTTTTCCCAAAACACGCAGCAGAATCTTTTTGTAGAAGCCCGAGTTCATCATTTTTTTTTTTTGTAAAAATAATGGCGATAATGTTTTGTTGGTCATTTGAAATGACCAGAGAAAGCGAACCCGATTATAATAAAGTTACAAAAAACATTAAAAATAAAAGAAAACCTCTTGACGACTTCATGAAAACGGGCGCCCTGGGAAACCGCGGCGGTGTAAAGATTTTATTTTTGTTTTGTTTTTTTGATTGTCGTTTTGAGAACACCGGGCACTCGTAAGTCGTTGGACCATTCACCGCAGCTCCGCCGCCATTTCGGGATGAAATGACGCCCACCGTTTTCGCTCATAAAACTGCCGACTCCGCCCACTCTTCTTTCGGTACCTTGGGTGAGAATCTAAAAGGAACGGGTTATACTTATAGTGCCACGTGTCATTACTCGGTAATGACTCGCTATTATCATTAGCCGAAGAAAGAGCCATCACGGAACGAGTCGGTGGTGCGCCGTAAACGCACAACGAAAAAGAAAAATGTAAAAAAAGAAAGTGTGACATAAAAGTTTTTATTTTCTTTCCTGGTTCATCTTTTCGAGCGTTTGGGTGTTTCTTGTTCACATTCTTGATGGCCGTTCATTGTTTCCGCACCGATTCAAAAGAATTAAAAGCATCCGACGAAGGAGTGTCTTTTAAGAACACCGGAATAAATACAAAAAAAAAACGAACGGACACGTTCTTGTCACCGCAAAGGGAAAGTATATTACTTAATCCCAGATGGCTAGACACACGACGAACAAAAATCTGTAGCGAGCTGAAAAGCGAAAAAAAAAAAAGTATGTCAGGTATGCAAATTGTTCTTCTGATAAAGAACGCAATCTTCGCGAGAAATGCGACTTAAAAGCTTTATATAAGAAATGCAAGCACTACAAACACAGATCCTGGAGCGCTTATGTCTTACTTTATTTCTTGACACAAAACAAAGTGTATTTTAAATACAAATATACATTACATACATTCCCGTACACGTGTTTCTAATGCCTTTCTAAATTTATTTGGTAAATCTGAAGCAAAATGCAAACATGCGGGAATGCCTGTTCTGATTTCTCGAGACGCACTTCGCCCCGCTTGCTGGGCGGAAGTTTGTCAGCTTCGTGTGCAGGGGTTGCGATGATGTCAGAACAACCAACTCTCATTCGCTGATAAAAAAAAAATAGTCACTAGATTTGAAGGAATCTAGCATTGAAGTCTACCCACTATCATTTCGATCAAAAGTCAAGCAGAGCTCGGTGTCGTTCTGACATAACCGCAACTCCTCCGCTAGGACCAGGCAACTTGCTCTCCGTAGAGCTTTTTTTTTCGTTCTTTCTATTGTCACGTTTATTTGACGCTTCATAGTGGTGGCGTCACCACAACACGATCCAAGTGGCTAGATAACATGTATGATTATTTTAGATATCCTGTAGAGAATATAATACTACTCGATACTATTCTTAAATATAAAGAAAATTATATCCACATCCCAATTTGCAACTTACTGAACGTATGTAAACAACAACGCTGAACGTAAAAGAAAACAGAGACAGCCTACTTTTTTTTGCCATATTAAGGCGTTTTTTTTTTCTTTCGGTGGATAAAATAAAGGATCGGAACTCAAAACCCTACTCAGTTTCACTTCGTAGTGAAAACCGCTTAACGCTGCGTCTATATCAGCTCCAATGGGCAATGAATGCGAAAGCATCGCTTCTCCTCCATCCGCGTGTGCTAGTCATCATGCACTAACCGTTCCGACCCGCCACGTAAAATATTCATGGCAAAAAACAATTAGACGCCAGGAACCGCCGGCGTGACGAGCCGTCGAAACCCCAAATTCAAGAACATATGCGTTGAACAGGTTGAAAACGGATCTTATATTTACTTCGTTTTTTGTTTTTTTCGCTAGGAGCTAACGAGTGAGTGATTGTATATTATGATACGATGTAGTATATTTTAACCATGTTGAATTAACCTGAGGCTGGGGTAGAGAAGACACATCAAAACGTAGAAGAGACAGAAAATCGACAGGACGACGTCTCAAAATGGCGTCGTCCTGTCTATTTTCGGTCTCTTCTACGTTTTGATGTTTCTTCTCTACCCCGTTCTCAGGTTAATTCAACATGGCTAATATTCACTACCTCGCCTGCACCCTAACTATATTTTCTCTGGTTTATTTTGTCGAATTATATCTCGCGGGATTGCTCTGCCCCCCGTTGCCACATTCGGCCGCAAAACTACCGCCGTCTTGTCAGAAACGTGTGCCGCAAAGTGTGTCGTGAACCATAACGTTTCTCGTGAGATGCTTTTAGCGTTATCCACGAAAAAGAACTCAACGGCATGTCGTCTTTTCGTCGAATGCCTCCGTCAGTGAGAATTCCAGTGGTGCTTTGAAGAATACGAAGCCTATTCAGATGTCAGCACGCAGCAGTCGATGCCATCCAGCTACTGTCTTCTGTCATGGTGACGGTTTTTTGTCATGCCCGCATGTCGGTAAGGGACGCCTTTTCCTTGAATCCCCGCTCAGCTTTATTCAATGTCTGTCAAAGGCTTAATTTCGACCACCTACCGAAATAGCTCAACGATCGCGGGCATTTCAAAGAATTATCTTTTTATGTGGTGTTTAGCGTTTAGCTAAACACCGCATAAAACCGTGTGAAAAAGAAAGCCTGGTATGCCTGCGAAGCGTAAGCTCTTTATACTCCATTTCACGTGCCACTCCACTTCTGCGGTAGCTTTGGAAGTCTTTCACGTCTCACTTCCGGGACGAGGTGCCCGCAATTTGGCGGAGGCTTATTGCAAAGAAGGCGTCCTGTAACCTAGATTTCACTTGAAAGTAGAAATATTCCCGGTGTTATAAATGAATCCCCAGACTCCGCCGGAATGTGCCAGATGCCCTTCGTTAGTTTGGCACGTTAAACCTCCAAATTTGACCTTGACACGGTGTGAACTTAGTCTGTTTCTGGGAAGCTGGCGACTGGCTGCTCCAACAATTTCTTGGTGGTACTAATCAGAAAACATGGGGAAATAATTGAAACCAAATTTCGCAAATTTGAATTAATTCACTCGCAAAATTATCACATTGGATATCGTGCCCTGACGTCCCCTACAACCGCTAACGTTGCACCGAGTAAATGTTCTATAATCTAGTTGTCCCTTTCGTCCTCAAAATAATATTTCATTTAATAAAGACAAAGACACCGTGTAGAGCTGATGGGTCAAACCGAGTTTCCGAAATTACGCAGCATTTTTTAGAACTATGCGGGGTTCCTAATTTAAACTCCGGTCTTCGCAAAAGCAAGTGTCCCGTGTCCTGTAACAAATTACGGCCTTCAGGTGCTGCTCAATGACCTTCAAAAGCTTACCATAATACAGAATTTTGTAGTTAAAAGAAATGTAATTGCAAGCAGGACCGAATAAACGATACATCAAGGTTTTACTTTCCAAAATATAGTTTTTCCTAATATAAGATGGTAGGGACATCGCCACGCCGTTTTCTGCCCCAAACATAGAACTGGGAATGACCTGAATTGGAATATGCGTTCGCAATATGGATTCCGTAGTCACATTTGAATATATTCCTTTATTTTGTTTGTTCGTTGTTATTTGCTAGTTGTTCAAACAAAAAGTTTTGCTACTTTTTAAATTGTTGTGCTTGGTGCAAAAAAAGGAATAATTTGACGGCTTTTAGTTGTATTATAATTGACCTACGTGCGAATTAGTGTTGTTGAAAAAACATTTGTCATTTCTTTATGTCTCATGCTTGTAAAACAAAAAGAATAATTTGATGTCTGTGTAGTTGAATATTACAATTGACTGCACATGCCACATTCTACAGCCCAATGAGATATATTGCAATGCTTATAGATAGCCGGAGTAACTAAAGGAGATGTCGTGTCAATCTTCAAATTTCTGTGACCATACCATGGTAGTTAGCAGAAACACCATGCACATACACTTTGTAGTGGTGCCATCTCACACTGAAAGGCTGTGGACCGACATGTACGTAACGCGTTACTAGTAACGAGTTACTTCTATTTAATTACTTTTTCGGTAACGACTAACTTATTTCGTTATTTTTTTAGATAAAGAAACGAGTAACGTACTAATTTACTTTTGAGGAGTAACGATTACTATCCGGGGAAAAAGTGAATAACAACAGAGGAGCGCGTGTCTCGCTGCACAGGCTGCGCCGCCTGGAAGTGAGCCTAGGGGCGAGGGTAAGTGGCCTACCCCGATGTGTATACACCCCTCGCTCGGCGCGCCCCAAGCCTCGGCATTGCGCCTCTTAGTGCGCTGAAAGCTATCACGCTATCGTTGCTAGCTCGGCTCGTGCGGCGCGACGAATCTCGCCGCTATACTCCCGTTTCACGATAACTTGGGAAACTGTGGAAGCTAGGGCCCCGCGACCCAATAAGAGCGTCGGAGCGAGGCCCGTGACCCGACGTAACGGGAGCGTTTGTGTCGCTACGCCAAATGCGAGGTGCGATGCCCGGAGGAACCGGCTGTCGCCTGCTACCCAAGTGTCGTCGGCTCCGAAACCAACCGACTTCGGATGAACGCCCACCGCAGCAACATTTTCGTCCGCTAGAATAGCGAGCACTTCGTGAACAGTTCACGAGACAACGATACGCTCAATTTAGCCGCGAATCTGCGACGGGCGCTAATGCCAGGGCACAGTGCGATGTTTTGAGCGGAAACGGACGATTACACAGCTGCGATCGCCGGCAATTGCAAACAGCCATGAGGCTTCAAGACGACAAAAAGCGAGCAGATACGGATGTGGCGTCATTTTTATTGGTTTAAATATAATTGAAACTCATAAATGTGTGATTATTTATTCTTTATTCTTCATATCTTCTCGTTATAAATGGAATCGCGCGACTTCAATTTCCATCAAAGAGAAAAAGAAGCCTAGAACAACTTTTTGTCATAAAGTGCTCCTGTTGCTGTGGCGGTAACGACGCCCTGGTAGCCGCAACCATTGAGTGTAATCACATGCTTTACTCCGGCGCACTTACTGGGTCGCGGGGCCGCAGTCTCCAGCAGTTCCGCCAAGTTATTGAAACGGTTGTATAGCGGCGAGCTTCCTCACGCCGCACGCGTCGAGCGAGCAACGATAGCGGTGATAGCTTTCACTCATAGCCTCCTATATACTGACAAGGCCAGGCAGATAGCCACGAGAAGCGACCACCGAAATGGAAGAGGTGGAGCGGCAGACAACGGAAGAGAAGAGAGCCACGTGAATGGCGCCCCGCTGCGGCGAGATGCCGAAAACACACTTCTCCCTATCGAACAAGTGTGTTTCGTGCCCTCGCCGCTGCAAAAACGGCGCCCTGACATCCAGGTTCTCTGACAAATGGCTCTTTTGATGCTCTGCGCTGCCAGATCCTCGCGCTCCAAATCTGCGACCGGACACTCTATGGCCCCGTCGTCAAACTGCCAGGGTTTGTGAGTATAGAGGAGGCTATGTTCCAGCGCACCCAGAGACGCAATGCTGAAGCGTGGGAAGCGCCGAGCGAGGGGCGAACACACATCGGAGTATTCCACACGCCCTCGACCCTTGGCTCACCTTCAGGCGGTGCAGCCTGTACCGAGAAAGCCGCGCGCTCCTCGGTTCGTATTTCATTCTTCCCCGATAGTACAAACGCCGTTTAAACATTCTTCTTTGAAGTTTACCCTGAGTATGTGTCCACTGCGACAAAGGCAGATGGACAACCCGACAAACGACTCAACAGTACGGCAGAATAGCAGCGTGTATTGTTTAACATGTCAGTCTAACTCAACAGCTGAGAATGTGCGTTACCCAGTGAACACGAAAAGGGTTCGTTGGTAGAACCTTCTAGAATCATTTACAGACCGAATGTAAACCCGGAGGCTGCAAACACGAGAAAGCACACAACCCAATGTCAACTTTGAACTCTAGAAGCAGAGAGAACAATAAAGAGGGAATCCCAGACGAGAGCCTACCTCGGGTGACGTCAAGGGGTTCAACCAGCAGGACAAGACAACTGTTCGTTATTTTTGGTTTTTCGGTTTGTACTGGTGCCGGATGGGAACCCGCTGTCCATAATAGAAAGTTTTAGAAGATCGTTTTGATACCTCCGATACCCCCGATAACGATACGATGCCTTCGAAAAAGCAGCGGCGGAGTATGGTGAATTGCTATCGGAATCATGCAAACGATCTACTAAAACGTTTTAATGAAGGTTCAGTTCTCGAATATTCACCAGCTCCTTTTGAAGCACAGCACTGCTGTTCCTTCTAGCGTGCCGAAGAGTGATGCTTCAGCGTCGCAGGAGATGTATTCTCAACGAAGCGGGGAAACATAACCGATCAAAATTCGAGAGGCAGATACTGGTTAAGTGCGACGACAACTGAAAAGAAAACAGTAAGCCATGAGACAAAAGCGGCTGAGTATTTGCTCGTCAAAGTAACGAGAAAAGTTGCTTGTTACTTTAAAGGTAAAGTAGCACGTTCTTTTTGAGAATCGGTAACGAGTAATGTATTCAGTTACGTTTTGTCCGAGTAACGGAACTTAGTTACTTTCTGGGTAACAGGCACATATCTGGCTCTGGCCTACGAGAAATTTAGAAGCGAATGAGACATGAAAAAATTTGTTAAATTTTAAAGCTATGGCCGCCAGTAAATACTGCATTTAGGGAGTATATCCTGGCGACCATAGCTGTGTACGAGGCTGCTGAGCGTGTGCTGACGACAAGCCTCCGTAGTTTTTTTTTTTTTTTGCAACGTGCGCTCTGCACCATCAGGATTGCCGGTCTTAGTAGGCTGTTAATGTGAGCTCTTTTTGATCATGCGCTCTAAACATCGCCCTCAACTATGGCGCCCAGTGAATACCCCTTATAGACAATTGAAAGCGAGGCGACTGGCCGCCGTTATGTCTCTGCTCGTGAGGACAAGCCGGCGCAATTGCAAGCTTGCCAAAGCTATGTTCACGCGCAAGCAGCACGTTCTTGCGCGTTTGGGGCACCAGTCGGAGCGCCAGGCTTGCAGTTGTCTGAGACAGAATGCTTGATTTTATTTGGAACATATTTTTAAAGGCTGGTGAGAATTAGACAAGTGAAGTCTTTACTGTGTATTTATCAGACCTCGGCGAAACATTACATGAGGTCAATAATCGTCGTTGTAAGTTGACTTATTCATTCTTCAACATTTTAATTATCGGTTTTGGGGTGATGGTACAATTGCAGGATTAGCGGCGAGTACTATGACAGGCAAGACCAAATGCAAGGATTTACGAAAATGTAACATTTTTTTAAAGATATTAGCTGATCAATTTTTACGGTTTTTAGACGGATGAAAAAAAAAACGCGCAAAACAAAGTGCCACAAGCCATGCACACAATTGCGCTTGGAAGAGTGACGTCATCGTTTCAATCATGTCATTATCACGGCCAGCGTGTCCTTGGTGGATAAGCCAAGAACATAAGTGACGACGTGACTGAAACTTGTATGTCACTTTTCTAAACGTAATTGTCGGCAGGGCTCGCGGCACAATTTTTGCGATTTTTAAATTGGTTTAGCAAGCGTGTAACATTATTCAATTAATGTATCAAGAATTATGAAGTTTGTGAAAACGTTTTAATTTGATCGCGCCTATAATAATCATTTCCATCAATACTGCGAAACTAAAAATATTGCAAAAGAACAAAATATAGCCTTAAGAATTGTATTCCGTTCTCTAATTGAATAAAGCGAGCGCCTGTGTCGTAGCATGCCTACGTCTAGTGGGTCATTTGTCTTTTGCAGAATTAGCTTACAATATGTGCGGTTTTCATACAGTTAGAGCATACTTTTGTTTATCGAAAAGCGGTAGCATGTTTTGTTTTTTGCGCCTACTGATGGGCAAATCTACAAGCGTCGTGAGGGCCTGCATTTTCGTCTCCAGCGGCAGTACTCTTTAGTGAGGTTGCTGTCCGCTTGAAGTTAATGTTCCTTGCACGTAGCTTTGTAGAAATTCGGTAGACAAAGTCTTCTTCGAAGATTTTTAGTAATCTTGTGTCAATTTCGCCATCAAGGTGTCGTCGTTAGTCGGTGGTCAAAGTAGATTTGGTGGTCTTCGGTGCTTCATGTTGCCCTATATAGGTAAACTGCCTTAGGAGTTGCAGGTACTTCCCGTGCATAGCAGGAACACGGCGCTTTACCGGTTTTCTCATTACCATACCCTAAAGACACTTTTTTACTACACCTTCATTATGAATATTATTTTGTTTTTGCTCTATGGCATTCACTGGTCTATACATTGGCACTGCATTCTGAATTAACACTATAAAGTTCAACTTCGCCAAAAAAAAAAAAAGGTTGCAGCTCATCTACGGCAGAGACATCAGATGCCATATTGGCTTCCCGCTGTCTAAACATATTTGGTACGCAACAAATCGGATTTTGATCGCAAATAAGCTTTTTTGTGTCTAGGAAAAACGGCACAACAGATCACTGCCAGTGCTCCGCTTTAGAGCATAAATAAGACGTCTGTGGCCATTGACACGACTGAGGCGATTCTGGGAATAACAATACCGTATATTAGCACAGCGGAGAGCAAAATACCAGTACCAGTGCTTTGTTTTGAAGTCTAAAGGGGATGCCTGTGGCCATTGACAGGACTGAGGCCACTCTGACAATAACAATAACGTGTGTCAGCACTTTGACCAGCGAGCTCTCACTGCCAGTGATCTGTTACGAAGCCTAAACGGGACGTGATCATTCACACGACTGAGGCTACTCTGAGAATCACAATAACGTGTGTCAGCACTGTGGGCAACGAGTTCTTACGGCCAGTGATCTGTTTCGAAGCATTTACAGGACCACTGTTGCCATTGACATAGTTGAGGCAACTTTGATAATAGCAGGAACGTGTGGATGCACAGTGGACAGACAAATCTGTAGTTCCAGTGATCTGCTTAGAGGCATAAATGGGAAGTCTTTGGCCACACACAAGACAGGCCACTGTAGGGATAACAGTAACGTGTGTTTGCACAGTGGAGAGCAAAATACCAGTGCCAATGCTCCGTTTCGTAGCATTAACTGGACGTCTGTGGCCATTCACATCGGCCGAGGCCACTGCGAGAAACACAATAATGTATGTCAGCACTGTGGGCAGCAAACTTCACCGCCAGTGAACTATTTTGAAGCATAAATGGGACGTCGGTGGCCATACAAACGTCTGAGGACACTTTGAGAATCCAAATAACCTGTCTTAGCACTTTGAGCAGCTACCTCTCACTGCCAGTGATCTGTTCCGAAGCATAAACGGGACGTCTGTGGGCGTTCTCATGACTGAAGACATGTTCGAACAGGATACCTACAAAATCCCGAGGCGATACGATTCTGAGATAAAACAAACGGCGCTCCGATTCCGCCAGTTTTTTTTTTTTTTTTTTGCTTGGGGTGAAGGTTTTTTTATGTCAAGTTTCGCCCGTGCCCTCCACGACGGCCTAGAACAGGCTGATCACGTGCGATCCGGACAGCCACTCAGAAGCTCTGTTGGCTGTCAGTCAATCGCTCAAGACGTACACTGCTCTTCAGGTCCCGCAATCGGGAAAGGGAAGGGCTGTGTTCTAAATCTTACCCAATAGATCCGCGCCACTCTCCTGCAGGTCGTGCCACGTGATAACACAAATACAACGATGCTGGACGCGGGTAGGTGTTCGAACGCAAAGGTTCAAAACCCTTACACTGGAGTAAGATCGAGTTAATTTTGGAACATGAACAAGGATACGAGGGCTCGGCAGACGAGACAGACAGCATTGGCAGGTAGCATGTGACGTCAAGTCTGATGAGCACCATGGCCACCGAAAAGCGGAGGAAGCGAGGAGGAAGTTCCTGATGTTTGCTTGATTCTGTTCAAACAGACATCGCACTGCCGGACTGCCGGACGCTTCAACTTCCACGATTTTTGACGTACTCGTGTCACCTCACGATTTCTGGAGTGTCCTGTTTGAACAAGCCTTGAGGTTACTCTGAGAATCTCAATAACGTGCGTCACTACTCTGGGCAGCGAGCTCTTACTGCCAGTGATCTGTTTCGAAGCATAAACGGAATGTCTGTGGCTGAGAATCACAATAACGCGTGTCAACACTGTGAACAGCAACCTCTCACTGCCAGTGATCCGTTTCGAAGCATAAATGGGACGCCTGTGGCTATTCGCACGACTGAGTCCACCCTGGGAATAACAATAAGTTGTGTTAGCACAGTGGAGAGCAAACTCCCAGTGCTAGTGCTCTATTTCGAAGCATAACAGAGGCGTCGAAAGCTCCCTTAAGTCGACAGCCTTAATGACTCATGGGTCGCACTTCGGCGAGTCGGCTAACACCTCGTGGTGGATGAGGAGCAGGCTGCCCTGTGCGCCGAGGTGCGGTCTGAAGGGGTGTGGCATAGATGTCCGTGCAGCTGATTGCGACACGGAAACTTGACAAGGACGCCACGTTTCACAGATGAATACATACTGCTTTGAAGGCGTCATTTCAGTGGACATACTATTTATTAACGCCAGCAAAGGTACGGCCGAAATCGGGTGAAGGCACTCACTGTGTTCGCGATTCACGTATGCCCATCCCGCACAGCCCACTACACTTGTAAAGAAGAGTTTGGTGGCCGCTGCATTTTACCGTCGCTCTACGGAATCCACAGCGAAGAAAAGGCAATGCCGTCACGATCTTGAGGCGCAACCTGAGGCAGACAACGCAGACGGCTTCCGACATATGTGCGATGCTAGGCCTTACTCCCGCATCAATCTTTTCGATGGCAATGCTATCGCTGGGCTTTCAAAGCTGTCGCGCAGAACCTATAGCGAATAAAAGTGGATTCGGTTACGACTTAGCGACACACGCTCGGGTTAGAGAAAAACCGCAGTAAGAGCAGACTAATTGCTGCAAGATGCTGGTGTTGTAAAAAATCTGCCCGGCAGCAATGTTAAAAATATTCGTTTGCAAGAACAAGACGGGTTCGCCCAGATCGTTGACTTCACGGAAACAACGGAACGGGATTGATGGTGGAGAAACTCAAGATTCCCTTTGAGGGGCCTCCGCCGCTACCTTCTTGACTTGTAACGGACTATAGGAGCGGACAAAAGACATTCAATCAGAGAGCAAGATGTATGCAGAGCCTCAAGCTCCATCAGATGATCGCCCCGCGTTTTAATGTTTATTTTGTGCTTTTGATTAACAAAAACAAAAGGAACAAAAAATCGCTGACACTGCGGTTGCTTAACGCAAGAGCAAAGACGGACACCCATAAGAAAACTGCGCAGTTATTTGGATTATTCGCAACTTTCTGCGATGGTGGTACCGCGGTGTGAGAATCGCGCTCCCTAGCTCCTGGATGATTGGCCTCATAATAAATGGGCTTGCCTACACCTTCCTGGCATGAAAATATAACGTAAGGCTCTAATTGCTTGCATATAGCAAAATCAAAATTACTTACGCGTCGCAGACCCAGCCTCGTAAAGCTGTTTTACGACAATTATCCAGATGCAAGCCATTTTGATAGGCACCTGTGCGCCCCCTATAGGTCGTGAATGATTCGAATTCTGAAAGATGATCCCGTGCCTGCGATAAATGCGATGATGTAGCACATTCATAACGCGTAGCATTCTAAGAACGAATAGAAATGAACTCTTGGGGGTTCGACGTGTCACACCAGGGGGCATCTGGCACGCCGCAGTAGTAGTAGTAGTAGTTTATTGTAAAGTGGAAAGGGGGTAGAACCAAGGCGAAAGGTTAGTCTCCCAGTGGTGGAGTCAGCTTTCTCGCCTTGCTAGGGGGGTAGGGGGAACCAAGAGTGGTTGAAGGAGAGGTGGCACAGCAAATACTATGATACACTATAATACACTATGATACACTATAATACACTATGATACACAATTTACAGTGTGATACAATATTAAACAAATTGCGTGGCTAATTTTGATCTTGGAACCTGCAGGCAAACTAACATTGGCTTTTTTTCTTTGTGAGGGATTCACGATCGCGTAGGCAAGGCGCCACCATATGATGCTGAAATAAATCGGCGCTTTAGGGTTCACAATACGCGGCGCTGAAGCGTCCGATTATGTGGGAGTCAAGATCCTACACAAGTGTATGTTGTTAATGCAAATAATGCAAAGATACAAGCGAGCTGGACAGGAATGACGATAATAACCACTGTAGAAGGAAAACAATATGGACAAGGGACAACACACAAATCTCCAAACACAGCTAGGTGACTAATGCGCGACCTAAAAAATCTGCCTGGTCCTGGTATCAAACCACACACATTTCAACTTTCAGTGGAGCGCTCTTTCAGCTGAGCTAACAAACACGAACTTCCTAACACAGATAGGTGACTTGGGCATGACAGAACAAATATTGTGTTTGTCCTTTGTGCTCCTTGTTCCCCTTTTCCAGGGACTATTATGGTCATTCGTCTTTAGCTCGACTGCACCTTTGCATTATAGCATTATCATCCTAAACGTAAAATGCAGGCCGTTCCCCCATGTTCACGTTAGACTGCTGGCAACTGATAAAACCTGTCTGCTCTACTGACGTCAAACTCCAGGTTAGCTCAGTTGGTATAGCGCTCCGCTGAAAATGGAGAGGACGCTGGTTCGATACCAGGAGGAGGCAGATGTTTTCGGTCGCGCACAGGTCACCTAGCTGCGTTTGGAGATTTGCGTTTCTCCTTTGTTCCCTTTCTCCGGAGATTATTATCGTGTTTTTGTCCAGTTCGCTTGCACCTTTGTATTAATTGCAATATCAACCTTTCATGTACTAATGCAAGCGTGATGTCAATTCATGGCATTGAAAAACAAAATTATGTTGTTTTTTTTTCAAACAAGGCAAAAAGGGAACGGTAATTGTCACACACACACAGACACAAAAACATGCACGCGTGCTCTCACACAGACACACTGACGCATGTGCGCGCGCGCGCACACTCACACACACGCACACGCACACGCACACGCAAACGCACACGCACACATGCACACACACACACACACGCGCGCGCGCCCGCGCACACGCGCACACGCACACACACACACACACACACACACACACACACACACACACACACACACACACACACACATACACACACATACATACACAGTTAAACAGAAGCGAGACGCGCCCTAAGAATGCCTCAACAAGCACAAAAAGAGGACCAGTTCAAAAGCCTTCAAAAAACACGTAAGTTGACGGGGAAAATGCAAAGGCGAATTCCACACGGGGCATTGAGTATTCGTTTCGAGCCGGACTCATGTCGCATCGCTCGGGCGCTAATGTTTTCAAGAATATATAAAATGAACAAGATAAAAACAGCTCAAAATTTCAGTCGCCTCCACGACACAAATGTATTTCTTTCCAAGTTTTTTTTCTTTCTTTTTTTATTTAAGCTAAAAAGCGCGCGGCAGTTTAATAGCTTACAACCGATATGCGACCTAAACAAATCCGATTTTGATCGCCCGGGCCATTGCTCGAAACTTTAGAGCAAAATGTCTTTTCCATCGTTTTTGCTCTATGTCACAAATGTCTGCAGTAAAAACCGGGGCTAAGGCATGTTGGCCTAGCGCAGCCATAGGTTATTTTTGTAAAATTCTTGCATAAAATATACTTTCTAAAGCCACACGTTCGTGTCCATGCCTTTGTCTTTACGGCAGACGCTTGTGAGTTGGAGTATCAACATAGTGGGGTGCCTTCATGTTCGCTTTACTTAGGGTAATGACATCTAAACATTTTGTTCCGAGTGTTTTTTTTTCTTTTTTGTTCTGAAGTGCACGAAAAAGAGTGTCACTGCTCGCGCTCGTGGCGCGTGCTATGGCGACATATTGTTCTCGAACATTCCTTCGCATTTTTTTCTGTGAGCGCGTGCTGTCGGCATCGAGTACTACAAAGCATGGCATCACCCTAAAGCGAAGGACACTTAGGTACCCTGAAACATCATAGATGCAACACAATGTACTACATCCATAAATCCGTCACCACGCGCGTTGCATTCTGGGGAACATGTTGTGCTAGAGCGGAGCGCGTAGGGATTACTAATGGAAGGTGGCAAAATCGGCGAGTGATAAAGCAGCCGGTAAAGCAGCAGCCGGTCAGGATGCAGTGGTGGCGCTGCTGTCAACAGTGAGATGCGTAATCCAATGCAATTCGGGTGCTTCCTTGCTCCGAGAGTGTTCGACATGCGGTCCTTAGAATAGTTTTGAAAGTTAAATCTACGCTGACTTTGGAGTTGTGGTTCACGTAACGCAAGCCTTGATCTGCCGACGCGTGTGGCGTTGTCATCGTCGTCGGGAACGGCGAAGGGGGATACTTCATTTTCCTTCCTTCTCGCAAAGCGTACCCCGTAATGCATTCGGGAACAAAGCATTGCCGGTTTGCTATCGCGGTAGTCTGGACGCATGGTGCATTCTTTCCTGAAAAAGCACCACAAACGAGCACTTCTATCGACGCAAACGAGCCTTTCCTGTCACGGCGTCTGTAATGGGTATCTCCGAGTAGCTGAGCAAGAATGAAAGCGGCGCTGAAGCGTCGTCGTGATACAGTAGCGCGGCGTCGCACGATAGAGCGAGCTGCGCGATTCTGACTCCTCTTCTAGCCACTGTACCACTGATTCCCAGAATGCATAACGTGGCATTACGTCGCAACGAGGCGCTTCGAATTTCGGAATAAGTCTGTTGCTTGTTCTCCAGATCCATGGTACACCATCAAAATTGTTGTTCCTTTACCCACCACACGTTATGCTATATCTTAAAAACTCGCGTGCTTTTAACAGTCATTAAGTTGCTTTTACCCACAGCTGCGTCGACGACATCCGAAAAATTACCGAAAAAAGTGCTTTTTTTTTACTTTTTTTAAAAATTACGGCGCGTCCAACCATTTTTTCCCTTGCCTTGTGCGAATTCCAGCGTATATTTTCGAAAATAGTTTCTTTGGTGTTTTTTTGAACGAAGAAAGTCTTTTTGTTGATAATTTCACTTGGAACGTCCACCACCTAGAATCACCTTTTTTGACTAAACCAAAGCACGCTACGTTAAAAAACAAAATTTGTCGGACAATTTAAATTTGATTGTCAGCGTTAGTGTACATGCTGTATTCGTTATTTCTTTGTTGTTTGTGACTTACAAACCTTTATTTTTTATGAATGTATCGGTAGAAAAAGAAGAAAAACAATTCATAATTTCTGAGCACTGTGAGCACCATGAAGCGAACCGCGCGAGGGACGCTCTGCCGTCTGTCGTCACGAACGTCAAAAATCGAATGCCAGCTTCTCCATCACTGTACCAGAGGTTTTGGGCATCGTCTCTTGAGGGCTTGCTGCCCTTGTTCACCAGTTCCTTTTTGATACAAGGTAGGTAGCAACAATGTATCTTTTGTGCTTACGTAATTTAACGATTTCTTGCGCGCCAGATTTGAGCCGACGATACTAAACTTCTGCCCCCCCCCCCCCAGTCCCCACTTACCCATCACTGAACTAGGTTAATAGCAATATACATAAAGAGACATGTGGAATTCAGTTATGTTTTCTTTAATGCACAGCTGCTGAAATGCGCCTCTACAACGATAGCTGAAACTATCTGCACCATGATCGCACCGTTTCGAGGGCATTGGCACTGCTGTGAAAATATACTGCACTTAAACCAGGGAAATTTTTTAGCCTCTGGAAAGATAAGAACGACAGGGGGAGCTTCTGTTGCTCCGCTTCCATCGCGAACTTCATGCCTTTCGGTAGCGCTTCGGCATGCCATGAGCCTCAGTCGTGTATTGAACAGCTTAAAGGGAATTAGCACGTGCTAGAGAACGAACGCTTGAGAGAGACGACCCGCCGTTCCCATCTTGTCTAGCGGCGAGATGTTTTGGTGGCGCCTTCCTATGGCTTCCTCTCGTAACGTGATTACCTTGCGAACCGCAAGTTCAATAGTGTTTGTAATGATCATAGAAGAAGCTTGAAATCATAGCACTCTGAAACCAACGCTGCCAACGCCGTCGAAATTGAAGTTCTTACATTCCTCTTATTTCCGTCGATGAGACATCCCTTGCTGACGTCATATTCGGCATTCGGCTAATCATGGAAGGCCAACCATAGTAACGCTTTGATCGCGCACGTCGCCAATAGACCATTTGCTATATTACCCAAGCATCAAGGAGAGTCCAGGGATTGGTGTTCCACGCGCCACACGCGCACGGCTTACCCATATAAAAGATTCGAAGTAAATAACCAAAATAAAACGATTGACGAACGCGCGTAGCTCGAGATGCCATTTGTCCGAGATATTTGCGTTAGAATAGAGTTAATACTGCTGCAGGCCAGCACGCAGAGGCACGTGGATACACGCAATCCCTGCGTTCAGCCTGGATGCTTCGGCTAATGTGTCAATAGGTGCTATAGACCTTTCCAGAAGAGCAACTTGTGCGCCGGTGCCATCTTTAGTGCTCGGCGTATAGCGCGTGCTTTGCTCGCTTTCCGAAGCGACAAACACGGCGCGTGCTGGCTGTGAAGATCATGCGCAGCGGCTGCTGATTTTGGGAAGCACGTGAAAACGGTCTGTAGACATTGCTAATTACGCGTAGCCGTGCTAGCAGTAATGCAGAGATTGGTGTCCCACGCGCCACACGCGCACGCCTTCCCAGTATAAAAGATTCGAAGTAAATAACCAAAAAGAAAAGCTTTCATGAACGCGCATGCAAGGTGCAATTTTGTTTTAGGCATTTTCTTTCGAAAAGTTATTACATACTACTGAGGTCAGCACGTGCGGCACGTGGAAAAACCTAGGGTGCCATCATGTGCGCTTTGCTTAGGGTGGAGTCATCCGGCCATTTCCGGTTCCTAGCCACTTTTTATTTTCCTTTTTTGTTCAGAAGCGCGTGAAAGAGCGAGACCCTGCACGCGTCTGTGGCGCTGACTGTGCTATGGCGACATTTTGCATTTTCGCTGATTTCTTTGTATTTCCCCGTGAGCGCGTGCTGTCGGCATCGGGTACCAAGCAAAGGGTGGCATCACTCCTAAACAAGAAGGACATTGAGGCACCCTAGGAAAAACCAATCCCTGCATTCTCCTTAATACTTGGGTAATTTAGCAATAGGTGTTCACTGGCGGCCATAGCTGTGTGCGCGACTGCTGAGCGCGTGCTGGTGGCTAGCTTCCAGGGTTCTTTTGTAATGTGCATTCCACACCGTCAAAATGGCCGGTCTTAGCAGCCTATTAATGGGGGCTCGTTCTGAGCATGCGCTCTAGACAGCACCCACAAATATGGCGCCCAGTGAATACTCCTTATAGGGGAATTCACTGGAGGCCATAGCTGTTGTGCAACTGCTCGAGCGCGTGCCGATATCAGCTACGCGCTCAGCAATAACCGTGAAAGCTCGCGCTCAATGATATTTATTGAGCACGAGCTTCCACAGTTAACTTATACAGAATACACATTGCAAAAATAATTTTCAAATATATTTACAACGTGCATTCCGCACCATCAAGATTGCCTGTCTTAGCAGCCTATTAATATGAGCTCGTTCGTAGTATAATCTCCAAAGAGCACATTCAAAAATGCATCCTGTGCAGACCCGCTATTATCGACGAGATGTTTTGTGGCGCTCTCCTATGGTTCTCTCTCGTGATGGCGCTAACTTGCGAGCAACAAGTTAACGCGCTTGGCACCTTTCGGAACTTCAACGATCATTCGTACTGAACCCGATCCGGTGCTCTGAATTACGAGTACCCGAACACGGTTTAATGAACCTATTGCTAAATTACCCAAGCATCGAGGAGAATGCAGGGATTGCTGTTCCACGCGCCACACACGAACGCCTTCCCCGTATACAAGATTCGAAGTAAATAATCAAAAATAAGGCGTTGACAAGCAAGCGTGAAAGATGCAATTTGTTTTAAGCATCTGCTTTAGAAAAAGTTACTGCTGCTGAGGCCAGCAGGTGCGGCGTGTGGAAGACCAATTCCTGCATTGTCCTTGATGCTTGGGTAATTTAGCAATATATCTTTTCAGCTTTATGTTTTGCTTGTGTTTGGAACCGGTCAGCGGTGTTGCGCGCTATTCACGACTATGGGCTTGAGACCATTGATTTAAGAGAGAGAGAGAGAGAGAGAGAGAAAAGAGAGGGCAACTAAAATCATGGAGAGCGTTTGCAATATAATTGTGGACGCCCCCTACACAGATTAGTCGTAGGTGCACATGCGCTGTCCCGGGGCGTGGAGGAATCCGGACAGGGAGGCGTAGACGTTTGCAAACGATCAACGCTTTTGGCTTTCCTCACAGCTTGTAATGCAAACGCGGCCCATAACCTACGTAACCACAATCGTGCAGTTTGAAACGCTGTGTAATTTGGTCAATGTTGACATAACTGAAGGCAGTGACTATTTCGACGTCCTTTCAAAATTATTCTCTGCAGTATTTTGACGTTCGTAACGCCACTTCTTAAATACGTAAAAATCGTTTCAAAATTATTTGTACGTTTCCTTTCAACATTTGTTTATTAAACGTATTATGACGTCTCGAACTTGGGAACTACGTACAGCTTCGGAGTTTTGAAATCCGGACTGGAAAGTGATCGATAGTTTTGGTCAAGAAATATCACCTTGCTTGCTGTCTGTGCTTCGGTTGAACACGTATTTTCCGAAAACAAATGTCGTGCAGCAGACACGCATGCGTTTGCTTATTTCGTGCGAAATATAATCAAATGCAGCACCTGCTGCGCTTCGTAATTTATTAAATGTGTTTCGTATGAAAAACAAAAGCTAAACCTTGTATCATAAAATTTGCAGATGATCGGACGACATGTGCTTTTGGGAAAGGTGTGCATCCCGTACAACCGCGGCGCACACTGCAATATACTTTTTTGTTTGGTGCATCAGAACCTTGTTGTTCGTTCGCACCGGTAAAAAAAGGAAAAAAGAAAGCATCAAAGAAACAATATTTAACTTTATGAATCTGTTTTAACATTTAGATTGTTTTGGAACCAACCTACTCGTTATACAGGAACAAAAATATAGAAATCCACGAAATTCAGTTAAAAGAGGGCGGAAACCAAGATGCGAAGTGAGAATTTGCAATCATATATGAAGACGCGCTCGCATGGTAGCGGAGGCGGGGAGGTGCGTAGTGTACACAGTGTACATACTTACATTTGTTACCTGCCGTCATGATACAGCAATACCCAGCTCGCCTTTGTTCTGGATTCAATATTTTAAGTTGGACGCGGACCGAAAATAACGTGCGAGAACACAGTAGTAGTAATGTGGAGATTTGAGCTGGTTGGTATGATGATACCATATTAAAACAGCACACAAGCAGAGTGGAAAATGAGAGAAGAGTCGGCAAAGCGCTGACTCCCAACCGATGTATTGTGGAAGAAAAATGCCTCGTCATCACCTTCCTTCCAATCAGATAGTAGTCAGCGCTCTGTGCTCCTGTTTCTTATCTACCTCTCTGCTTGTGCGCTCTTTTCACGAGAGCTCTAAACATTGCCGCCGGGTGTGTCTCGTCTGAAAGGATCAACTGTCAAGCCAGTGGAGCAGACACACGCTGAAAAAAGACAGTTCCAGTGCCAACTAGGACGGAAACTTCTTAGACTTGCGAGACAGTGACACATGACTCCGCCAACACAACGCCGTCAGAAACTAAACTGAACGAAACCACGAAACGGCTACCACTGCGACGGCTGCATGGACGGGGGACGTTGAAAAAATAAACCCACTGTGTTTACATTATAGGGAAGTAAAGTCATAGACAACAACATAAATTTTTTGTCGCTTTGACGGTGGGCGTAGAAATAGTAGCAGCCACCACTTGACGTGACAAAAAGAAGGAAAATAAATAGATATAAAAAGAAGGGACATCACACAACACTGTTTTATGTTCGGAGACGTCGTGCGTTGTCTCTTTTTTATGATACTTACTTTCTATTTCCTTTATCTGGTTAAGCTACGTCAACTTTTTACCTGTTCGCCTGCGCGCTCACTCTTCTTTTAATTTATGCACACTACTCTAAGCCTTTGTAGGGACGCGGAGATGTCTTATATCCAGAAGCGCTCTGTAGGACCAATAGACCGATCTCACCAGCTAGTTTGAGTACGCCACCGCTGCCGACATGCATCGTGGGAGCTGTAGTCTTTCTACACGCGCGACAACCCTGCTGGAGGTCTGCGCGAGCAGAGCACGAGGTTGCATGAACTCTCTCGTGAACTTGCGCCTGCCTCCAACGAACTACAGTTATGGCGGCGTCACGCATGCGTGGAACGCTTGGTAAGATCGGTCTATTTGTTCCACTTCTTCTTTATCAGACTTTCTTAACATCGAATACCTGTTCCAGATATCTTGAACAATGTCAGCACCATTGAAAAGAGAACACCCAGAGCAGTCGACTGCACAAGTTTACTCTCCCACCGCCAAAGACGAAAACGAGGCTCTTCGAAGTTCGATCGATCCTCCGCCTCGTGGAGCTCATCCCTTTGAGCTGAAGAGAGCCGCTTCTAATCCTTTCATCGATCCAGAAGGTCACGACTCCGATGCGAGAGGACCCGGCAAACAAAAGGCGAATGCTCTCTGTGCAATTTCAAAATACTTAATTGGTTTAAGTACTGTCTTACGAAGACAAATGGAAACATAGCAGACAAAAGAGGCTTCGATAAACAGGACGTGTTGACACCAGAAACAAAGATATGTTTACTAAATTCTGCTGTTGCTATTGACATATGTAGCTGCTTACTAAGACATCCAAAACGGTGTGAAAAGAACATTTTTTGTGCATTTATGTTGCATGCTAAAACACTCAATTTAATTACATTTGAGTTGAAGTTTGTCTTTAGAAAACAGTACACCTACCTCCAAGCTACGAATATTGATTTGAAATAAGGAATCACAACATTCCAAAGTCGAAATTCGCCTTAACATCCACCGTATGCCGATACTCAGGATTACACTCTTTTGACGAGGAAAATCCCAACCTCATCGTGCAAGCGACTAAAGCAGTCACTGCGCACGCGCGCTGGTTTGACATGACCATCACGAGTTCCGACTCATTGTCGTCTAGAAAAATTACTGATAATCCAGTTGTGTGCACATCCCATAAGCACAGGAACGAGGCGTAATAACGCCACTCCACAATACCATTGTTCAGGACACACCGTCGTAGAACAGTGGTGCGCTTAATTTTAGTGTAACACAAGTTGAAAGTTCCAAGACCGGAACTCGGAATGCAGTTTGCGAAAACGACGATAGGACAAAGAACGAAGCAAGAGTCACGCAGTGACTCTAAGCCAACGTTACTCGATAACCTCAGTTGTGGAATTCCCGCAAAAGGGCGTACCCCCTCACTCACTTCAGTCCGCCTCCCGTCATTCGAAGCGCCATCTAGATTTTCGTTTCAAAACTGTGTGTTCTATAGAGTACGGTGGAACGCCATCTAGACGCCGTGCTTCAAAACGTACGTATTTCATAAAATGCACTGCAGCTACTATAGCAGCCGTGCGTCGCGTTGAATGACGGAAGGCGAGTCGTGGTGAGTGAGGGAGGCTACTGCTCGTGCAAGCAGCCTCTATGAGCAGTTCCGTAACTTTGCTAATCTAATTACGTTGCTCTAAGCGGATTCGGTTACCTTATTACCAAAGTGAACTCGAATATACAACATGCGCGTGACGTCATAGCCACATGCTGGTGGTCATTCTCACTTGTTCTTGGCGAGACAAACGAATTCGATGCTGCGTAATGAATTCTGCAGAAGGCACGTGATCACAAGCATGGTCACCACAATGGTAACTGATATGATGTCATTGCAAGCCATGTATAGACCCATTTTATGGAAAATGACACCAGGTGGTTTTCCAGTCTTTGATGTCCCAGAGAACTTCCGTTTCATAAAAAGAATGTTCAAAGCCCACTTTAACACCGCTGCTTGAAATGTCGATGAAACGTTGAACCACCAATTCTCCAGGTGAACGTCAAAAGAACAAAGAAGCGCGAGCCCTGTTACAATTCTTCGAATATTCTTTTAAACCAACTTCTCCGATACGTTAAATTGTACAGCCGGAGGCCCTTGCTAAATCTCCAACTTTCATGTCCGTGTAGCATTTATGCTTTTTAGCGCTGGTGACGAAAGCAAGCTCGAAAGGCTTGCAAAGACAGAGGGACCGGAAGACGCTTTGGACGCAAGTGGCAGTTTATATTTATAACCGCAAACACTGTCGGCCATATCGGTGTGCTTTTATGGTTCAGACCGTGCTGACAGCGAGCGTTCGCCAGATTCCTTTCGCGCCGTCAAAAAACCGTAGCATATGATAGACAATAACCAACTTTACTCCTGCTAATGACTACCAATGAATGCATCTTGTGATATTTCCACAAAATATCGTTAACGAGGAGACAGAATTCAGAGTGCGTTCGGCTGCCAACGAGCTCGATCTGGCGCGAGGGTGCTCGTCGTCGTCCTTTATTTGAGACCGGTGCTTAACCGAAACACATAACACACCTTCACCCCTGGTTTGCTATGGCTCATAGCGCGAAACCAGCTTATTGTCTCTTGTGAATTTTCTCCATGGCGGGCAAGTTTGAATAGGAGGGCTCGACGCTCCAAGAGGAAGGTTGTCACCTAGGTTGGGGCTGGTCAGCAGTACCTGAGGCACGGGTGCTGGGAGTCCTTGGAATGCCGGCGCTCGAGGTGCCGGCGACGGAATATCCGATGTAGAGGACTCTGGTGAAAGTTTGTGGCCGCATCCTTTAAAAAAGTAAGACTGACTCGTCTTCAAAGTTGGTCCTCATGGCGATGTTAGCTGGTTCCTTCTTCCTGACCAACCTGCGACGAGGAATTATTTGCTGGATGTGATACCGATGTGGGAACCCAGGCAGGCCCCGAACGGAAGTACTTTGCCCAAACATGTTCGCCTGGGTGCACTAATGGCTGTCGTTTAGCTCTGTTATCGGAACGTACTGTCTATTGTATCTGTCTAAGTAGAACGTTGGAACGGACGTCGGAATGCAGTAAGTCCACTGCAGCATTCGGTCTCCGTCCCATGAGGATCTCGGCAGCTGTGAGTTCAGTAATTTCATCAGGTGTCGCACGGCACTGCAGGAGAGCACGTGAAAAATGTGTCTGGAAGTCTCCCAACGAAGCCTTGTTCAGCTGCTTCTTGATTGTCTGGAACAGCTTTATCTGCGGCACAGTTAGATGCACGATGGTAAGGGGGAATTATCATTCCCAGAATGCCGTTCCTTTTCAGGAATTCCGTGAATAGGAACCTGTGAATGCTGGCCTGTTGTCACTGACACTCAGGTCAGGCAACCCATCTGTTGCAAATATTGTTCGCAAACGATCCACTGTTTCCTCCGCCGAAGGTGACGAAACGACGAGCACCTTCAGCCACTTCCAATAGGAATCCATGAGGACCAAAAAATAACGCCTTTGAAATGTCCCTCAAGAATCGACGTGAAGGCGCTACCAGGATTTTCAGGAAATGGCCACGGTATTGTTGGCACTGGTTGCGGCGCTGGCTGGGTTTCTTGGCACGCCGAGCGGCTATCGACCTTAACATCTTCGTCGATATTAGGCCAGCAAACGTGACTCTTTGAGATTATTTTTGTTTTAACAATTCCCGGGTGGGCCTTTTGACGAAGATCCAGGACGCTTCTCCTCAGTGATATTGGAACGACCACTCTCGAACCCATTGTACAGAGCCTTCGCTCACGCTGAGTTTGTTGAGTCTTGGTTGAGTAGGGCTGCAACTCCGGGGTAGCAGGGAAATTTTATTCAAGCCATAGCATTTCCCGCACTTTTGTCAAGACGAGATCTCGATCCATGGCTCTTGCGGCAACTGCAGGAAAAATAGATTTGTAGACTTGTTCCATCATATAGACATCGGCACGCTTGGGTACTGTAAATTTTCTAGTTGACACTGGTAGTCGACTCAATGCATCTGCATGGCCCAGGTTCTTTCCGGGACGGTAGGCTAAGTCATAGATCTAGTTTGCAAGATTCAACGGCCACCTTTGGATTCTTGTTGAGCACTGAGGTGGAATTTGTTTCAGCTCCTAACAGCCCCAACAGTGGCTTGTGGTCTGGGAATACCTCGAAGTGCCTACCCCATAAGTATTGATGGAATTTAGTTATTCCAAACATCAGGGCAAGGACATTTTTGTCAAGGTGGCTGTAGTTTGTTCAGCCGCCATTAATCGGCGTGATGCGAATCCGATGGGCGTCCCTTCGCCCATTGAATTCCTGTGTGCCAGCACAGCGTCAATCTAATAGGGTGAAGCATCGCAGGTTAACACAATGTGCTTCGTGGATTCGAAATGCATAAGGACACCAGCAGAAGTCAGCAGTTTTTTGCTTTGCTGGAAAGGAGCCTTTGCTTTTTCGACCAATTTTAGCACGCTCCTTTTCCAAGCGGACAATGCAAAGGCTACAGGACTATTGATAGGTTGGGCAGAAACCTTCTATAAAATTTGATGAGGCCCAAGAATCTCTGCAGCTCTTTAGTGTCTTGTGGACTTGGCGCCTTTACGAGTGCTTCTACCTTACTCAGAGAAGAATGAAGACCGGCGTGGTCGATCAAGTGCCCTAATTACTTCCTATTTGAAAAGAAAAACTTGCATTTTTCAAACTTCATCTTCATGCATGAATCTGTCAGTCGTTGAAGTACCTTTTCGAGGTTTCTCTTGTGGTTCAAGTTATCCACTCCGGTTATCAAGATGTCTTCAAAATATACGACAACGTGCTTTAGGTCGCAAAGCAGGTTTTTCAATTCTTGCTGGAAAATTGCAGGAGCCAATTATACACCAAAAGCTAGCCTGGTGTAGTCAAACAATCCTTTATAGTGTGTTGACTATGTGGACACCACATGTTTCCCGTCTCCCTATATTGGTCTAGCACATGCAGGTCGTGGGGACCGCGATGGCGGCGGCTTCCCGGATACGAGGCGAGGCCGCATTCCTCGAAGAGGGCGGTGCCTCCCAGCCCTTTTGGGGGAACATGCTACTAGCTCACCCTTAAGAGCAATTGTGGACGCGACCCATCTGCGGGCTTAGCCACACCACCTACCCCGGGCGCGTCCATCTCCCGCAGGATATATAATCCTGCCCCGAAACCCCCGAGAGGGGATGCCGGTGACTCTCTCGCTGAAGAGGGCTCTGGTCCTTGGAGCCTCTTCCTTTTTGCAACTTCCCCTTCCCACGAATCTACCTAATACGGTAGTGTTGGCCCCTCAAGGTGAACCTGAGTGATACATCAGCGCCGCTCTATTAGTCTTTTCTTTCATTTGTTTAGCCGACGTGCAAAGTGTGATGGCGTAACGCAATAAAACATGTCATTCTACGGATGCCTAGACCTCCTGTTTTTCTACCTGGTAGCCCTTCAAAACGGAAACCTACAACTGCTACACACTTTCTTGAGGCTGGAGACAGCATAACGCTGCTAGTATGCATCTTTGAGATCAAGTTTGCTGAACTTGACGCCTCAGAACAGCTTCATTCATAGCTCTTCGACTCTCAGGATCGGATACGTCTCTACACGGGCTGCTGCATTTACGGTAACTTTGAAATCTTCACAAATTCTAACCCAATCGTCTTTGTTTGAGTACCAGTACAATCGGTACCGCCCAGTCTGGAATATTCACTTGCTGCATAATTCCTTCCCGCTCAAGTCGCTGAAGCTCCTGGGTCACCAGATTTTGCAGTGCAGTTTAAACAAGCGTGGTTGTGATCCATCTGAGACGCAAATCTTGGTTTCCAAGTTCTTCAACAACCCCAGTCCTTCAGAGAATGCATCTGGCAACTTGCAAAAAAGACCCTCTACTCTGGTGTTGTTGATGTTGACAATGTCAGAAACGGCAATTCACAAAACATGAATTCAGCTTCGTCCTAGCGCAGTCGGAGAGGTTCCACTCATAAAGAACGAAGGAAGGAGAGCTTCACAACTTTTGTACTTTACAATGGCGACCTCAGAGCAACCTTGAACAGGCGTCAGGTTACGGAAGTATCCTCTCAGGACGACATTAG
Organism: Ixodes ricinus; assembly: GCA_037355805.1. Taxonomy (NCBI): domain Eukaryota; kingdom Metazoa; phylum Arthropoda; class Arachnida; order Ixodida; family Ixodidae; genus Ixodes; species Ixodes ricinus. The sequence continues at coordinate 14,147 of JAZHYW010035849.1, read as the reverse complement.
AGGGAACAACCTGTACTTCTGGAAATGTCGTTCGCAAATGTCTTTCCTCCACTACGGAGACGCCGGCCCCAGTGTCCAGCTCCATGTCGACGAATCAGGCTTGAGAAATTACAGTTAAGGTAGTCCTTAGAACATGTGCCGCTTTCAAATGCCACATGAACGTCGGATGGTCATCGCCGCTGTCCTGATTGTCGGAGTCATCCAGACTGTAAACCGGAACTGCCGATACAGCTCTCATTTGTCTTCGCCCTGGGGAATCTCGGGACACCTGCATGGCTTTCCTGCCGCTGTCGACGCAACTTGGCTAGTCGCATGTGCTTGCTGTAGAGACCGCAGTCAAGTGGCCCATTTTTTGCAGTTGTGGCCCGTCGTATTAGAGTAACGGCACGCGGTCGAACTCTGTGGTTTCCCTCAGCGGAAGCATTGTTGCTTGGGTGCCTGCGCTGACAGGCAGTTTGTCTCTACAGCTGATGTCGTCTCAGTTTAACTCGTAATTTTTTTAGTCTTTTGTCCAGGCTTTTATGGCTAGGACAACCTTGATGCGCTTTTTCAAAAGTCAGCTCTGCATCCTCTAGGGAAGGGTCTTCATGATGCCATTATTAGTTCCGCAGACTAGCCGATCTCGAAGCATTTCGTTGAGGTCATTGTTGAAGCCGCAGGAGTCTGCTAATTTCCGAAGTGACGCAATGAAGTCGATTACAGGCTCTCCTTGCTGACAAACTCTCGAGCGAAACTTGAGGCGCTCGGCGATTATGGAGGGCTTAGGAGCGTAGTGTCAATTTTGAACCTCAATAATCGCGGTAGGGGCAACCTAAAGAGGTCTCATTGGGTCCAGGAGATTCCAAAAGTGGGTATGTTCGTTTGCCACAATTTCACACACACAAAAAAATACTGCACTCTTTTCTCCTTCCGTGATGTCATTGGCGATAAAGTACTGCTCCAGTACCTCCACATATATTTCTCATTCGTCTCTACTTCCTCCGAGGAACGGTTCGAGCTTAGGCATAGCGCGACCGCAGAAGATTCAGAAAACACCTGCCTTTTCAAGAAATCTGGTGCTTCTCAACCCCGACCGATGGCTTTAGTCGCCTAATTTGTTTAGGTTATCTCGTCGCCAGTGTGGTATATTCAGAAAATATAATAAAGAAGGAGACAAAACTCAGAGTGCGTTCATCTGGCAGCGCAGTCACAGTTCCGTCTGGCGCGAGCGTGCTCGTCGTCGTCATTTTTTTCGAGAATGGTGCGTGCTGCGGCACCATGACAGAACAGCACACGACAAAACAGCACGCGACAAAACAGCACGGTCAAAACAGCACGCGTCAAAACAGCACAGCGTCAAAACAGCACGGCGACAAAACAGCACGCGTCAAAAGAGCACGCGACAAAACAGCACAGCGTCAAAACGGCACAGCGACAGAAGAGCACGTGCCAAAACAGCACGGCGTCAAAACAGCAAAGCGTCAGAACAGCACAGCGAAAAAACAGCACAGCGTAAAAAGGGCACAGCGACCGAAGAGAACGGCGTCAAAACAGCTCCGCGAAAAAACAGCACAGCGTCAAAACAGGACATTGACATTATAGCTAGAGTTTGGCGTTTTCGGTTTTTATTATTTTGACATTCGGCGTACTTTTCTCGGCTTTTATGCCAAATAGAAGTTTTCGGTTTATTGCGGTGAATATTTGTAGACTCATAAACTTCTCGGTTCTTTTCGGTTTATTGACGAAAAGCAGTATACTGACAAAAATGCAATATTTAAAAGCGTTAAATTTGTTTAAAATGTCTAGTGAGTAAACCAGGTACTGGTTTCCTTAAGTATAAAATGAGCGTGTTGGTAATGGTAACAGTAGTTAAACATGAGGAAGATACATAGAAAGGGAGGACGGACAACAATGACTTCTGTCTGTGGCAGCCGACGTGACCTGTTCTGCAAGACGCACTGGGGCTTATCGTGATCTGTCATTATCGTCGTGTGCTCGTATTTGTACACAGGACGAACATGAGCATCACTACCACATAAGTCAGAAAGGCAAATATCAAAGTCCAGAAATTTGCAAGGAGTGTACTCAGTGCGTTTTTTCCCCCATTCCTACACCATATAAATTGAATTTTAAAGGAGAGAGCGAGTCAAATAAAACGTACTCTTGAGGACATAAGTTTTACTCTTGCCTCTGTCTTCAAGCTTGTTTTTGCTTCTATCGTGGATGTTAATCGGTAGCCAGAAGACTTTTGGTAGTATAAATATGCTGCTAAAGTAGCCTCTGGGAATTTACGTGCCAAACCAAAGAAGGACATATCGCGCACTTTAGCGAAGGACTGATGGTGAATTCACCAGGTGAGGATCTTTGGAATTCTTCTGATATTCTGCGGAAATACCCAAACTCTCGATTACGCGGCGCATTATCTGCAAGACCTTTATGTCAGCGTCATAACTACAAAAAAGGTTAAGAGCGTACGATTCATCTCTAACTTTAAGGAGCTGTCAGAAATTGTCTTCATTCACTTTGCAGCTTCCGCTATAAATGTAATCGTCCATGAGGTTCACAGTTAATTGCAGCTGCAAAACTAAGCGGTTGCCAAATAAGATACACTCATCCCTACTACATCTGAATTAGGATACGAAACTTGATTGAAACTCATCCTTGCTGCAGCATGTTTGGCCAGCGAAGCTGTTGAACACAATGGCAATTGATGTTTTGAGCACATTTGACCGTTGACTCTTTTTTTTTTTAGGGGCGAAGCTCCTTAGGGGCTAGCCATGTCCGTATGTCCGTCCGCCATCCGCCGTCCGCCGTAGGCCGGCGTCGGTTGCTCGTGCTTATGCTCGTGAGATCAGGTGCTCACGAGCACGTGAGCACATGCTAGTGCTCGGTAGAAAAAAAAAATTGAAAAAAAAGATAAAAAGTTATTAAAAAAGAAAAAGAAGAAAAAAAAAGAGTAGGGGGTTCTGAGATGCCATCTCATCTGTCTGCTTAAAAAAGAAAAAGAAGAAAACCACACATTCTCCTACTGCCATGAATGAAAAGGACCGAAAAGCTCGGCATGCAGCGCCTCAGCGTCTACGTAGACAGCAAGCTGCTCCGGAGACCAGGGCGCGAGAAGCTGCTGCACAGCGTCAAAAACGCCAAGCGGACCCGGAGTTGAGAGCTCGGGAAGCGGCGGCAAAGCGTCAACGCCGACAGCAAGCAGCAATACCTATGACCAAAATCAGTATCATCAGCACCACCCGAGCTTCGCCCCAATCAACATCATTCACCACGTGGAGATGCGGTCATTTTTTTTTGCTGACTATACACGACACGGAAAAATTCGACAAACGTACCAACAACAGCTTCGCTGTAAAAGGAAATTCGAACTATTGCATTTAATTGTTTAAAGCTTTCCGCCTGTCACCTTACAGGAATGCTTTAAGCTGGATGCTGATCGGTAACTCCTGTTGTGCTAGAAATTGTGGTTCACTACCAACTTCCGTGCCTTTCAAACTGGGTCCGACAGATCCAATAGGGGGTCGCAAAGCAATTTCTGCCCTCAGTATTTTTTTTTATGGGTTTCAGTTTAGCTAGCTTCAGCATACATTTTATTATGTTGACTGACGCTAGTACGCATCATTGAAACTGACTCTTGTAGACTCGTGAAAAGCATGGGGGTGTCTCCGGGTTGCGGAGTTTGGTAAGCACTGAAATAGGCAATAAATTCCTTTATAACCTATAGCGTCGATAAATGAAAGGGTCAAGGAGGTTCGAAATTAGTCGCGCAGAGATAGGTGAAAAGCGCGCTCGAACTTGCTATATACGTGCTGTTTTGTCGCTGTGCTGTTTTGACGCCGTGCTGTTTTCGCACGTGCTCTTCTGTCGCTGTGCCGTTTTGACGCTGTGCTGTTTTGTCGCGTGCTATTTTGACGTGTGCTGTTTTGTCGCCGTGCTGTTTTGACGCTGTGCTGTTTTGACGCGTGCTGTTTTGACCGTGCTGTTTTGTCGCGTGCTGTTTTGTCGTGTGCTGTTCTGTCGCGTTCCCGCGTGCTGCAATATGTAACACTTTTTATACATCCAACACGTGGCTCTGACATCACGCAGCTCCGGAGAGCTGCTGTTGACGCGGCGCATATGCTAACATATAACTGGACTCGGATCTGGTTCCTGCACGCGCGCAGTGACAACACGTGGTTTGGGAAAGTGCGCACTTGTTTGTACGCAGAGTGCAGTATATAGTGTTGAGGATATCTCCATTTCGCTGAGGTGGACACTTCACGGACAGAAATACGATGGCGACATTCATTCTTTTTTGTGTGACCAAATTAATAACACATGGACGGATTTCCGACGCAGCGCAGAGCGGCACTTCAGGATTTTTTATTCAGTATGTTCGACGTTAAACGAACCCCAAAAGAGACTATAATCCGGCAAGGCTGTTCTTTTTTTTTTAATATACCTTTTGCTTGTTAGGAATTACGTTTCTAAAAGTGCGTCGTCGCAGCGGTAAGAAGGGAATGTGATTAAACAAATAAACGACAACTCTGCCATTTGTGCTTCAGAAGCCATGCTTAGCAGCCGTTCGCAGATTCTGCTCTCAGACTGCCGTTATTTCTCGCGTTCTTTGCTAAAAGTATACATTATTAGCGATTGCATAACCTGAGCTAATGATGGCAGCAGTGACGGCTATTGCGACTTGAACTTGATAGGAACGGTGTTCAAATGAATATTTAAGAAAATATTTAGTACTAGCTTGAGTAAGTTAATTTTATTTAAAATTGTGCTTGACAAAAATTAAGTTACTATCCTATTTAAATAATACTAGACTGTCGATTATGTTTTTTTTATTTCAAATTTTTAAACATTTATTTTCGGAATCAAAACAAATCAACGATAGTCGGAAATGAAGTGCATGCAAAAAAAAGGCACTTCATTATCACTAGGTGGCATATGAACCTATAAAAATATTTTCTTTAGTGTTAATTTAAAAAAAAAAAAGAGCGACTGAAAACGTGTGATTTATTTGGGGCGATTCCGTTCTTGCCCACTGGCATCATGGAAAAGTAGAAGGGGATTAGACAGGGTCTTGAAGGCTAACTTCCGCATGGAGCCGAGAATTGAATCCAAGATCGCTTTAAGCTGGTGCAGAGGGTCCCGTACGTTTAGTCCGTGTGAGCTGACTTATGGGCTTTTCTGGCTGAACTTGACGTGGTGTCCCGATGTTCTTGTAGTGCCGGACATTCCTAAGCAAAGTGCCGGTTGTTTGCAGTTGAAGCCTCGAGTCCTTCTGAGGTTTCAGACCGAGCGCAGCAACCCTCTTCGAATTTTCTCGAAGTGTGCTCGTTCGGCTGGAGTGACTGCGGCGCCGGTCCATGTCCTCCTGATTCGAACGGCCGCCCACCGGTTGTAGTTTGTAGCCGTTTGTGCTTTAAAATTATGTATCCTTTTATTTTTTTCAACGTCGTAGTGCGCTTGTGGCAAATGAAGACTTCCACAACCCGTTTTCTTAAACATGTGAATAAACCTGCTTGCTGAATACACAGCCGAAACACTCATCAGGTAGCTTGTCTAACATTAGAGGAGGCCAGGTTAAACCAGGTAAATAAAACCTGAATGAAGGAAATTCATACTATATAATACGTGTTATGGCTGTGTCACTAACGCGTTTTGAAAGCCGGCTCCCGAAAAGCGACATATATACGCATATTTGAAATATATATATATATATATATATATATATATATATATATATATATATATATATATATATATATATATATATATATATATATATATATATATATATATATATATATATATATATATACAACGAGATTAAGTTCAAAAACGTACATGCTTCCGGGTGGGTTATCTAATGCCCCGGACTTCTCATAAAACAGAATGCATAAATGCGATTGATAATAAGGTAATAAACTTCAATGTAAAACTTGTAGAATCGTTGTGAACTGAAGTTCTATTATCTTGTTTTTTTTAGGAAGGAGTATTGAATTACGATGTAATTTAACAAAGTGGCTTTGATGGAATTTCGCCAAAGAAGCCAAACTGCTTTGGCCAGCCAACGTGCCCTGAAATTACATCAACCAAGCCAGGTATGAACGTACAATTTTTGCATGTATTGTTTACCAAATTTGCAGAAATTTGTTTGCTAAACATCAAGATCCGATACGTACTAAAAGACAAGCAACAATTGATGCCAATAAGTTTCAGAAATTTCAGAATTGTATTTATAAACTCAGTAACCACAAATGTTTTTGCACAATAATGAAAACAGCCCTTTGAGAACCCCTGAAATGAACAAAAATATGTATAGTTTTAAACAATAATTAAAACACGCCTAGCAAAAAAAAAAAAATATTTGGAGCAGATTTGAAGGAGCATTACGCGATTTAGTCGGCAGTCACCTCCACATTCACACTGCTCCCGTTCGTGATCTGACTTAAATCCGGTTTCAAGGATCGTTACCGATAGTTTATTGGACGAATGATGTGGGAGGCTTAGGTGTTTTGAAAGAGGTAGGCTTAGGAGAAATTGTGAATGAGATTTGTGATTAATAGAGCGTTTTCTGAATGCTGTCTTCGTTTGCATTTCGCAGACACTGCACTCAAGTGAATAAACCATATTTGAAGAGCCACACGTCAGTTTCCCTCGAATTTTTAAGGAGCATTGCGATTGTAGTGCTGCTAGCGCTTCTAGTATGTTGCATTTGTTTGCAGACCAGACATCCTGGTTTCGTGCATGGCCTGCATTCGTCATTTGGCAATGATGAACAAAGTCGAGAGTTTACAAATGTGTCTCTTAGGTTACGTGATCGTCTGTAGACCACACTAGGGGAGGGGGGACGGAAACGCACGTTAAAGACGTTCGCATTGTTCTAGAATATTATAGTGCCGTCTCAGTATACTGTTTACATTAGGCAAGTTCGTGCTGTAAGTTAGACATAGATTCGTGCGTTATAGGTCGGGTTTGGGGGGGGGAGGGGGTTCGCAATTAAGTCCTCGCGGTTCAATTATTTAGCTTTCTGAATTGCGTCGTCAATTACACGTAATGGATATTTTTGTTTTCCTAGCATGGTCTTTAGGTTCTGGGCGCTTGCATCAAAGTTTTCTTCTTTAGAGCCAATTCGTAGGGGATGTTGTTTTTACAATGGCGTGGGTGGTCGCTCTGGAAATGGAGATAATGTTGTACGTATCTTCGATTTATTACATTTTCCCGGTTCATTGCACTCCAGCCTAATCTGCCTCACCTACATGTACATATATATATAGTATTTCACGTAACCTGAGCCAAGGTGTAAAAATGTTTTGGTGCATTTTAGCAAGACAAAACCAAAGGAATCAGTTTGTTTATTGTTTGAAGCAAATCGGGCAATTTTCTGCATTTTGCCCAATTAACTCATTAGTTGAGGTTATTTATTTAACTTTTTGTCACTATTCAATTTAGAGCAAAAGTTCTAAGGACATAGTTGTAAAGCGTCCTCAGAAACATCCAAATCAGTGGTTCTTATCAAGAAACCTTAACACCTCTTTTTCTTATAGGCTCCAAAAACCTTTGCGAATTATGAAAAGAATAAAAACGTGCGACTGTGCGCATGTGCACCTTCTATTGCAGTGCTCTCAGCCGCGGCTGGAATAAACTAGGCCGGCATGGTAAATAGAACACTGTTGACTGGGCGCTATTGACAAGTTCGCGTTCTTTGTATTTTTCTTATATACTTCGGGCCCTTTTTTTTAAGCTCGGAAAAACGAACCGTGTTAGAGGTTTCATTATGAAAACCGCAGAATTGGTTGTTTTCTGAGGGCGCTCTACAACTTTGGTATAAGTACTATTGGTCTAAATTGAATATTTCAGAAGTTTATTCGTTATTTTAATTAATTAGCTCATCGGGAAAAATACAAAATATAGCACGACTTGCTCCAAACAATGAACAAACTTATTCGTTTGGTTTTGTCTTCCTAAACTGCACCAAAATATTTTTAACATGTGGCTCAAGTTACGTGGAATATCCAGTAAATATATATATATATATATAAATATTTAGATCAAGAGCGTTCCCCGCTCAAAACGTCGTAATAAACTTTGGCGTTATAGTTGCCTAGCAGAACACTTCTTTTACTTATCACTTCTCCCGGCCCATTGCTTCAAAGTTACTTCACGTAATCTCTCTCTCTCTCTCTCTATATATATATATATGTATATATAATCCTTTTTTGAAATAAAGAAACGTTTTAACTTCCGTTTATTCATAAGCTTGTGCTGTGCGTTTCTAGAGTTCCTCGCTTTGGAACGAGACGACAGATAGTGCGCCCCTATATAATACTCATAGATGCTCAGTCATACATTTCAACAAATAGCAGTTCTTGCAGCCCCTGCGTATTATGCTACCGATGCATCCGGCTTGATTTCCCTGTCTTCATCTCCCATTCATGTTGTTCACGTCTCCTTTTCTTCCTCAGCCGACACTGAAAATCCATCAACGACGCAACTTAACGATCAGACGATCTTCTCAGGACAGCCGTGCATTTGCGACGAAAGACCAACATGGCTGGAGATGTTTTTGGAAGGGGTTATGAATCACAAAAGAAGCCAGAGGACGCCAAATGTGAGTTAAAGCTCTCCGGTTCGTGTTCTTTGTATCGTCGATACAGCTTAGCCCTTAAGAACCATACACATAGGAGCGTTTGCTTACGTATTCGTACGTTACGTTATAAGTCACTGGATCGTCCGTTCTGCAAATGTCGCATGCAAGGCCTGAGAGTCAGCTGATTTTGAGACAAGCATGCAAGCGAGGTAGTTAAGAACTTACTTTTCGTTTTAATTTAACACTGGAAAGTGGTGTCCACTTTTTTTCCCCTGTCCTACGTTACAAAAATTTAACCTTAAACAAGTTTCGCAGAAATAAGGGTTTTGGGGCAGGCTAGCTGGTGAACGTTCATACTTAAAAACCCAAAGACGCGAGAAAAAGAAGGGACAAACAAAACGAAGCCTCAAAACGCAGGTGCAAGACTTTGTTACACAAGAACGGCCTCTTATAAAAACTTAACTCATTCCCCGCCTTAAATACTACATCGGTCAACACCTCACACAAGAAAAGTGGGACCGACCCATAACTCCAAAAAAATAACCCAACCCGAGCGAAAAAAATAAAAAAGCTTTATACAGATAGGAATTCTTATTCCTTTTGAAAACGACATCAGTCCACTGTCAACTGGTTGCTGCGCTCCATACGAAGCATGGACGTTCCGGTGACCCTCGACATAAACAGACGGACGTTTACATAACATAACGCATCGTTAGTAAACGGTGCGCTGTGGACCAACTTTTAGGCTCATAATTTTGATCACTCCAGCCAAACACTGCAGCGAGTATATCTTGCTGCTCAGAACAAACAAATTCGCCGGCCATGCTGGACGGAAGTGCTGCCGCCGTGACGTTTGTCGCATAACTCGTCGGTCTCGAGCTAAGCGAGAATCGCATGTTTGCGTTTTCTCTTCGATCCACAGTCTTTCAAATTAAGAGAATTCCCACAAAGGAGCACTCTTTGGTTACGTTTTTTCCCCGTGCAGACGTATCATGCTTTTGACAGCTGGCTCGACCTTACAATAAATGATGTTAAATAAAACAACCGAACCACAGTGTGGCCACACCAGGACCAGATAGTGGCAATATTTGTGTCAGGTAAAAAGGAAATAAAAAGCTACAACTCGGTATTTGATCAGTCGCGAATCAACCAACCGTAGTTTAAGCGACACTAAAAACAAGCCCATGCTTGCAGTTATATATAGGGTTTATACCGCTTGCCAAACATTCTGACCGTTTCTACTTCTGCAAACAAAATTTAACAAACGTTGCACTACTTTATAACTGTAAACTTTGACGTATGAAAAATATATAAAAAAGCGGACAAAGCATCAAATTTTGATTATGAAGTAACAAGTGTAGGAAATAGCGGAAAAGTAAACTTACTCACACTGTTTTGTTTTATTTTTTTGTCCCCATTGTTCCCCTTCTCAAGGATCATTATTGCCCAAGCATCCATTCTAACAAGTAACAAGATTCACAATTAGGACGTTTGCCAACCTGCATATATTCACACGTTCCCTTCATGAAATAAGAAGAAACATGATTTCCTCTTATTGTCGAAGGTCTTCATATTGTTGAGCTCAACAAAAGAAGAATCATAGTTTTTTGCATGGCAATAATAATCGCTGGAGAAGGGGAACAAAAGGGAGAAAAGGACAAACACAAACACGCACCAGTCACCTATAGCTGCGTTTTTAGATTTGTGTTTGTCCTTTGTCCCCTTTGTTCCTCTTTTCGAGGAATTATTATTGCCATTCTTGTCCGCCTTGCTTGCACCTTTTCATTAATTGCATCTTAATCATTGTTTCTTTTGTTGAGGTTTTCAGTGTATTTACTTAAATCGCCGAAACGCCCCTTAATACTTCTCGTTTCTTTCCCAAGGCTTCCCTTATGGTGACAGCAAGATATCCTTAGAAGTGGCACAAAAGCTTCACGAGAGTGACGCAAGAAACAAAACAAACAAAAAGTTGCGCGGGCTGCTTCCTAGGTTGCATGCACACGACGACAGCTTCAACGAAGACAGCGTTGTCAGTCAGAGAACGTAAGACTACCACATTAAAATTTCGTCTATTTTCCAAAGTTCAGATTCTAATATAAGTCGCGAAACCCTGTTTTATTGTATCTACTGAGTCAATATCGCATCGCAGAAACCTGAAATGCTTTGAGAATGTGTCGCTGGCGGTGTGTTAACGAACATACATCGCAAGTACATTTGAAATTTCTAGACGAAAGTTGGCCTGACTAAACATTGTCGCTTGTCGTCTTTTCCGCAGGAGGTGGACATTGATCGGAAACTCGCTGTTCTTTCTTTTCTTTGCCATTTTGGTGGTTCTCTTCAGCATCTGGTACGTGGACCGCACAGTCACTGTAATGACACGGACGGGCCGCTACGTGGGCAACAAGCTACACGTAGGAGCTGGCGTTGTGTACGAGTTTTTGGCTGTCCCGTATGCTGGCAACGTCGCCAAGGAGGGTCGCTTCGGCAGGTAAGGTCTCACGTGCCTTTGGGAATGTATAAGTAAACCATCATAGACCTCTGAACAAAGCTGAAACACATATTTCGTTGTTTACAAATTTCGCTCATATTTCTTCATGTCGTGTTGTGATGTGAACAACGACTCCTATAGAAATTAGGATCTTCAAACTTAAGTGCACTTGTAAGCTGCGTTTTATTTTGTTTATAGAGAACATGTTCAGTGTCGATACAAAAACTTTGCTGGTACCAGCAATAATGAACACGGGGTATGTTCCCTCAGTAAACGAAGCTTCTCGAATTTTACGAACATTGTTGTGTAGAATTGCAGCGCATATTGGATTTAAAAAGTAATGGTAACGTATCTTGTAGTGACTTACGTAAAGTCAGCGCAAATTCACTGCCTGCGATGATACCCATCAGTGCCTCTAGATGCAGAATATTGCAAGGTGGTGAGTCGAGCAGAATATATTTTATGAGCGTTTATTTCCAAGGTCCATAATTGCCATGGGTAACAAGGTCCTGGCTCACAGAGCCACCGGAAAGAAACCATCCTGCGTGCAGGGAGAAGACAAAGCAATCAGTGAGGTTGTTGTGGAGACTGACGAGGATTGTCTCCACCTTAACATCTGGACGCCCTTTCTTCCCAAGTTGTGCTTCGACAATTGTCATCTAAGGTGATTGACTAGCTCTATTAACACGTCTGCAGGCAATGCAAAAAAAAAGAACTCTTTGAATATTTGTTTTTTTAGCTTGTTTATAAAAATGGAATAAGTTATCATTGGCTATTTTATACGTGTAGAGTTCGTCCATGTACCTGAATTACATCTGTGTAGTCATCACTACTTTTTTCCCCAAGTGTTACCCAGATGCCACACCTACACGAGTTTGCCTGCATAAACTCACAATTCTTCAATAGATGACTTCATAGTAATACGCGGTTACCCTTTTTGAGAGACATTAAATGGGGACTTGGTTCTGTGTTTTATATCTGTGTCCAAATTAACGCAGGGTCTTCGAGTTGTGCCACTTCGAACTTTTATTTTTCAGTCACAATTTAAATGCTGACTAGTTAATGGCGAAAAACGCAAATATGCGTGCAATCAATCTCACCTGCACGCGTAGTACGTACAGACCAAAACAACTACGAAAGTGGCACCACACCCATGGATCTCCCTTGAAATTATCCACATGCCCCACAAAAAATGTCGGCTCTTCTGTAAGGTACGGCGAACAAAGGGTCCTCGGAAGGCCCCTATACTTGCTCAAGGACGACAGCTGAAAAAAGACCTCAAGAAGACTTTACATGCAGAGTGCTACTGAGAAGGCGACCCGCTCTCCAGAGATATTCTGAGCCTACGTAAGACATCAGAGGAAGTCTTCTTCAAACCCTGAGTTCGCAGAGAATGGCTGTCTTATTACGCCTCCACAGTCCATTGGTGATCTTTTCGAGTAGTCACATTTCATCTATATGGTCAGCTCCCCAACCGTCCGACGTAGAGCTGACATTAGAGCCACTGGAATACCTCACAATAACATTAGAGAACACTACAAAAGCCATCACACGCACCAACTGTTCACAGAAAGCAGGCCCAGATGGTGTTTATTCCATCCTGCTTCACGTCGGTGCATCCAGGCTGGCCCTTATACTAACTACAATGTTTAATAACTTACTGGCTGCTGGCTCTGTTCTTAGACACTAGAGATCTGCTATTATCACTCCTGTACACAAGGGACACGGAGCACCCCTTTCATCTGTGACTGCATATTGGCCTATATCTTCTACGTCCATTACATTTCGTACAATATAACGAATCATCAACAAACGGCTCCTGCGGCACTTTGAGATAAACGGGCGTTTCGCACCGCATAGTATGCCTCCCGGGCTAGGTGCAGTTGTGAACTTGCACTAGCCACTGTTGTCCACACGCTGAGCAACCACCTAAATAACCGGCAAATTTGTGAGCTTGTGGAATTAGATTTTAAACAAGTTTTTGATAGAGTGAGCCAGATATCCTCCTTCACAAGCTGTGAAACATGGGAATAAGAGGCCATGTTCATCAATGGCTGTCCAGCTTCCCGCATCACCGCAAGCAGTGAGCTGTGTTTTCTAGAGCTATATCTTGTGTTACGGTGGTCCAATCTGGGGTCCTCCACGGCAGCGTGCTGGGTAAGCCTCTTTCCAATGTTTTCATTAACGACCTTGTGTCTTCATTGAACTCTCCACAATTTTTAATGCCGAGGACCTAACGCCGTTACACACTGCGTTAAGTCCCAGGCGCTATCAAGAAGTGCAAGAAGATATAGACCATATCCAGCAGTGGTCGCTGGCAAGCCACCTACCCTTCAACTCATGAAAATGCTCCGTCATTCTGATGACACACAAATAGATCGCCCACGGCCCACCGAGGCTGAGCTTGGCCAATAACACTCCTCACTGTTGTCAACTGACCAGATTTCCTGGTGTTGTACTAGACCATCGACTTCAGTTTACTGAACAAATCCATGAAGTCACATCCAAGGCCAGGCGAAGGCTTGGCTTCATCATTCGGACCTCCAAGGGTATGAGAGCTGACACTTTCAGGAGACTTTTCACAGCTTTTGTTTTACCCCAGCTGGAGGACTGTTGCTTAGTGTGGGACCCCCTACAAGCACGCATTAGTGACTCGCTGGAGACTATACAACGTCGTACCGTATCCACAGTCCTCTGCCAAGGTCCTCTTCTACGCCCTCCTCGATACAACAACATTCGGATGGCCCAGCTCTTAAAGGGTATAGATTGGGGTACTTTGGCCCTCCGACTTTGCTTTGCTTTCAAACATAATTATTTAACAACCAAAGAAGCCCTCCGACTGATAGTGACGACTATTCGGCTACTTTCTACTATATCCCGCCCTGATCACTATCCCCATCAGACATTTTACGACCTAAGACATACGCGGGTTGGAAAGCTACAGCCCTTATTTCTCAAAACAGCATGGTCAGAGGCAGTCCCTCCTTATTAGAGCTATTGAGCTATGGCGTTAGCTGCCGAACGAGAGACCGTTAGTGCCTTAGAAGGCGACATGAGCCCTAAGGAGCTTTGCGAAGTTGCTGTGCGCAAAAC